>CM057345.1:106420373-106647695 GCA_030015575.1 Agapanthus africanus | reverse complement strand
CGACGAAATAACCCAACATAATTTTTTAATGATTTCAGTGACCAATTTTGTTTTATTTGGGGTTTTTCATGGATATTAGCCGACGAAATAAACCCCCGACTAAACATCTATGTTTTTCTTGTAGTGTATTGACATATATGGGACCATGCTATATTAGTATATATGAGCCATGCATATGTCCTAATGATAAGCTAGCTAATTAAGCAAAGATCCGATTCGGTTGTTGGGCCTTCATCTTCAGCTTGAGACACACACACACACACAGAGAGAGAGAGAGGCACATGGGGACTGGGATTTGCACTTTGCACATGAGCCAAAACAAAGCAAACCCCACAACATGCATATATGTGAGCATTGTGTCTCTCTGCTCAGTGAGAATGCAACCAGATAGAGGAGAGAGAGAGAGTATCAAGAAATGTGAGGCCAAATGTTTCAGGTGGCAACGGAGGAAGGTGTGTGTATGTATATATAAATATTGCCAAAAGGCTTATATATTGTTAATTTATATACAAGGCAGTGAGTAAAGAACATTCTTGTGTTTCTTATTTGATTACTCACACCTACAATTATTTATAAAGGCACTTTCTCTTTAAATAAAAAACATTCTTGTGTTTCTTATTTGATTACTCACACCTACAATTATTTATAAAGGCACTTTCTCTTTAAATAAAACAAACACACACACACACTCACACACACACATATATATATATATATCCTTTCTAATAATATGCATAGTCATTTCTTGTATTCTTTGATTGAAACGATGTACTCAATCCATAGGTCACAGGATTGAGCCTCTGATATTGCAAGTTTTATTAGTTTATTTTGGCATGAAAATGATCTAATTTATTTTTTTAGAAATTATTTCGAAATTTTGTAAATTTATTTTAATTAGAATATTTATTTTAGAATTTATTTTTATAACTTAAACTTTTTTACCTTCAGCCTATTTCCAAAAGACTCTTTAACTGTTTGATCTAACACATCCTAAATCCTTGTCCTTGAACTCAGAACCCTAATCTCTAGTTCTATAAATAAACCCTAAGCTTTTTCTTTCTTCTCCCCCGCCCCCCATCCCCCAACCCCACATCTATTCTCTCCCTCTTTGCCTCCTACAGCTTTCTCCTCTCACCCTATGTAGAAACCTAAACATAGAAAGGAGAAGGAGCCACCATCCATCGCCGGAAGCCTTGAATCGATTTGAGGCCAACGCTACTCGGTACCCGGCAACTTGATATAAAGATCAAGTTGTTATTTTGTAAGTCTCCCCTCTTCCTCTTCCGCTTCTCTCCCTCGTCGCAAGCTCTCTCGAAACCCCATGCCATGTCACTTGGTCGCCTAAATAAATAATTTTAATATATATATATATATATATATATATATATATGTATATATTATTTTTATCAATTGTAAACCTGCATTAATTTTTTTATTGGCATGTTATATGTTTGTTAACATCGTATGTCACGGGTGAAATATTATATGTTTTATTGCGCGATATCATTCACCTCATGTCACGGGTGCGAGGTTGATTTCATGGTTTATTTGCATTGATAAATTGCGCCTTATGTCACGAGTGATTCGTTGAAAGTTATATTTTTTAATCCTCGCATGAAATCCGTTCCACCCTAGGTCACAGGTGTGTTACTACTGAATTTTTTTTTATATAGGAGATTTAGTCATAATCGTGTAAGTCAAGCTCGATCCTACAACCTCTCTGCCGTAGTCAACTAACCTACAGTGCATCGATGTCTTCCCGTGGTTGTCATGACGTCCAAGTTTAGGCTAAATCATGATAAATAAAGTTAACTCTATTTTCTGTTTTTTTACGAACATGAACTTCGAAAAATCATAACTTGGGTTTCAGAAATCCAAATTACACTACTACAAATAGGGGTTGCCCCTACGGATAAATCCGTAGGAGAAAATCACTGCCCCTACGGCTATAGCCGTAGGGCAGCAAAATACACCGTAGGTGCACAACGCCGCAGGTGCAAGTCTTAGCCTTAAACATGCCCCTACGGTTAAATACTTGCCCCTACGGCTTAGTGCATAGGTCCATGTGTCCCTACGGATTATACTGTAGGGACAAAAAATTTATTTAATTATCGGTTTATAAAATAAAATAGTTCTCCCAACGGTTAACTCCGAAGGACCAAATAGATGCCCCTACGGCTCCATGCATAGGTCTATATGTGTAGGGCCAAAAATATCAGCTAGCCTGATATATTGTCCCTACGGATAACTGTGTAGGGGCATGTGTATACCCCTATGGTCCCAATCAGTGGGACAAGTTTAACCCCTCTTACTGAGATCATAGGGGCAAAATATCAGGTATCCTGATATTTTATCCCTACAGATATATGGATAAGTGCAACGTTTGTACCTACGGATTAATCCGTAGGTACATATTATCGGGTTTTTTTTTAAAAAGGGCTTCCAGTTTTTTCCTCGTCTTGTGCACAATAATATATACATCATATATAAAAGTAATCAACACGCATAATATATACCGCAGTATTCATAATCAACATCTCACGCATAATATATAAAAGAAATCAACAGGCAGAATACGATATCAATCTAAATCAATATGAACACGCAAACACCACCAATATCAATATCGTCCAAAATATATACAATATGTATCATATAAGTAAATACATGTTTAAAATATAAGAATCAAAAAGCTACCCTAGCTCAGTCCAGCTCCATCTCTGATAAACGCCGTAATCTGGCGCGCCTGCTCCTCGGATATACCCCTGAGTCAACATCTCGAGCAATGCGGAGTGTGCAGGAGTCTGAGCCGGGCTGTGGAGCTGTAGGAGTGGTCTGCTCAACCGCCACGAGATAGTGGCTTGCGGATCCGCAGCTGCGGGAGTCTGAGCGGGCTGTGGAGCTATAGGAGTGGTCTGCGCAACCGTAGCCGAGGTACAGGCTTGCGAAGCCGCAGCCAAAGGAGATGCATGTGGAGGCTCATCCGAAGTACCCTGTCGTGCCTGTTCAGTTTTATGTGTAATAAACGAGTAAGAACTGTGTATTAATCAAATTCGTATCATTATCAGGTTATTGTGAAAACCCTAATCTATGTATACTTAGGGACTTAGGCCTCGTTTGGATATCTAATTTGGAAAACCGTAGTTTATTTTAATTAGACAGTTCTATGTATGTATGATTAATCAAAACTAAGTCTACAACCAAATAAGCACAGGCTACGTACTAATATTGGATATGTTGCTATCTATAATATGACATAATATTTTACTATTAAGTAGTATACATACCAACATCTCCTTCAACTCCTGGACGGTGGCCTTCATGGTGTCTAGTTCTTGCTCGAAACGTCGCTCACGGGAGATAAAGGAGTAGCCGCCGGAGTGGAGTCCAACCTTATATGGGCCCTGCTAGGACCCAGTACCCGGCCTCTATCCTAACCTCCGTGGTGCCCTCCGTGTGCGGGCGTCTAGGACTGAGATCAGTAGTATCGGATCGTTCTGTCCAGTAAAATCGATCCCCGGTGCCTCCGCCTGCCCAACCACCCGCTCCTACACCCACATTAACCAGTAAAATATAAGTATATCATTTAAATTTGAACCTTTCAAAACAAAATTTTCAAATAGGGGTTGAATAAATATTAACACTTACGCAATACTCCTGGGTAGCGGTGTCGGGGTATCGAAACTCGCCCGTGGCGGGATCTGTCGAGGTGCCGTAGACGGCAAGATACGCGAACAGCACGCTCGGTGTACCACCCTGCGCCAGGGTCTGAGCTCTCTGCAATTCGCCAAGAATTTACATATATTAGAAAATAACTCTTAATATTACATTATATCATAGTAGATCTATTGTAGTTTACCGATAACTCATTGGCACGAGTAATATTCCTCGAGCCACCTGTATAAGTGGGGGCGACCCATTTTCGCCGACTTCCTATTCTCTTTATTTTGATCGCCTGTTTCTGCACAACACATTCAGATTTAGTTTTCTAATTAAGCAACACAAAAAATAAATTATATACCTGAACAATAAATTACATTTAAAATACATACCTGTTTGCGCTGAGAGTCGAAATATTGGCACAATAGAGGCCATGTATCTACGTCGACTCTCGCAAAGGCCGGAGTATGTAGGAGGGCCGCTCTCTCTGCCTCAGGGGTCGCCATCCACAGGGAATAGCATTCGATCTTCAGCTCATTCCTATTGTATTTGACCTTCGATTGCATGTTGTTCATCAGGCCATGGTACAGAGCGTGAAGATCGAGCACCCTCCCAGGATGATCAGGGTCGGGTACAGGCTGAAAATCGTAATCCAACTGAAAATACAAAAAAAAATAATGTTATTAAATTGCAAGTGTTAATAATAAATATATTGGATAAATCAAATGAAAATATATATTAATACCCGAGCCTGATCCCAGAAGAGGGCGAATGAGCGCCGGTGCTGGTCGCCCCACTCAAGATGAAGTGGATAGTTCTTCACAAGGCGGCTCTCATCCCCCATATACCGGCCAAACCTCTCGCATAATAGCCGGTATAGCGATAATCAGGGGTAAAAAAGATGGGGAATGCTGCCTCCCCCTAGCTCTGTCGGGCCTCAGCCTGTGGGACGGATTCAAGCCTCGAGTCCCCCTCTCGGGATAGGGAGGCCCTGCGTCTACAAGAAATATCAAGACAATCAATATTAAGACAAAGTGGTATTAAGAAATCAAGGTTTAACGAAAATTGAAGTGTGATATATACTTCCGGCGACAGAAGCACGAGCCTGGGCCCGGCAGCAGCACGAGCAGGACGATAGTTCCTCCGGTGAAGAACAACCGATGACCCGGACGTGGACGCATCTCCAACTAGAAAATAAATATCGATAAAATTACATGAAGTTCATGTTTAATCTTAAAGGATATGTAAAATGAATAAATATTTAATATTTATTCATACAAACCTGCAGACTAAGCGGAGGGTATGGAAGTGACGGGAGTGGCCCCTGCACCAGACGAGTACGCACTACCTATAATTAGACAATCAAATATCAGCTATATAAGTAATTTCAAAAAGAATGCGTATATCAATAATATAACATTCTAAATCAACATGTATACACTATAGGATATATAAACATACCCGCATGTGCGGTGGTGGGCTCTGCCGGAGATGTGAAGGCACCACCTACAGCCCGAGATATAAGTATGTAAAGAGCAAAAAGAATGTATGTATATTTATGATATAGCATTCCAAATCAATATACATGCACTATATGATATATAAACATACCTGGAGGTACGGGGGGGTGGCCTCTGTCCCTGATGTGGACGAATCACCAACAGCTAAACAATCAAACATTGACAATGTAAGTAATTTTGACATGAACATGCATGTATATCTATAATACTATATTCAAAATGAATATGCATGCAATATACATGGATGTGTGGCAAAGTCCACACGGAAGGAGGCATCAGAAGGGGTGTTCGATCGGGGTGCAAGACCGGGCCCTCTGAATCTCCCTACGCAGCTCTCCGGGCGCAGAACCGCTCTGCCTCTGCCTCTGCCGATGCCACGGCTGGAGCTCCGGCCGCCCCTCGCTGCTCCCGTCATCATCATCAAATCTAGATAAAACGGTCCGTGGACGCATTAGACAATCATTACAAGCATTGACTATATATGTATAGATCGTAAAATGTGAAGTAATAATATAACATTATTGATAACCATTTTCATTTCGTGGGCGCATTAGACATATCTACTTGGATTTCATCATTGATATCATTTCTAACCCACGTAACTTCATGATCAGCCGAAGACAACCCGTCTTTCAAAACAGACGGTCGGAGCACTCTAAGTCTTCTCTCTTCTTCATCATCATCGCTGTCCTCGAATTCTGGGATATCGTAGACATCCCTGGGTTTCCAACGGCATACGACACTCCATCCTGGATGCTTCAAACACTGTGAGTAGTATACTTGGAACGCTTGGTTCAGAAAGATAAACGGATCTTCCTGACCGTAAAATCGAAGTGTGTTCACACTGGTCATTCCATATTCATCTTTCCAAGTCCCGAGATTACTTCTCCACTTATCCGTATCGGTTCGTGTATCGTACTAAGTACACTGAAATATATAAAAGGGTTCTGATCATCCGGGATATTGGATGCCAAGTATACAATTTAAGTATCCATAATAAATCACACCATCCGATCCTACCATCGCAACCATACTATTCTGAGTGGTTCTAGATGTTTCTATGTTCTTAACTTCGAATTTGTATCCAAGGACATCGAATCATTTATAATATGCAACCTCCATACTAGGAAACTGAGCTAAACATCTTGAATCACACTTTAATGATGCAGACAAGTTCGGATCGTGGATCTAACAAAACAAATTTTATGACAAATACATAACGATATAAGTTTAGATTAAAACTGATAGCAATAACATGTTATTCGAATAACTTACATGATCTGCAACCCAATCGCAAAAATTATCCTGATGATATTTTTCCAATCGTTCATCGTTCCAATCAGGATGCCCCTCACGTACCTCGTTAAAATGAATTCTGTCTCGACAATAAACTATGACATTAATATTATATCATTTCATACACATACAAACACAAATACAACAATTAATCTAAAAAAACTTACTCTCTAATTTTTTCAAGACATACGCTATTGAGCAAGATAAACCGGTATATTTTGTTGATAAATATAGTGTCTACTCTCTTATAATCGGTTTTTACCATATGGCCCGTCTTGAATTCTTCGAGGCGGTTAAGTCTCGTCTCAATGTTCTTGTCCAGATAGCGGGAACAAAATGTGGTTGCTTCATCTAGAAGATAACCTTGCATGATAGAACCCTCTGGTCGATTTCTATTGCGTATATACTTTTTAAGAGTGTAGAGGTACCTAATGAAAATATGTTGAGTAAATAAATACTGGCATACAGAACAAAAATAATTTAAAAATTGCACGAAACGAAAAATTCCACGTATCTCTCGACGGGATACATCCATCGATATTGTACCGGTTCGGCTAACTTAGCCTCAGTTGCAAGATGAACCGTCAGGTGTATTATGATATCGAAGAATGACGGTGGGAAAATATGCTCAAACTTGCAAAGTATCAACGCAATATAATTTTTTAGTTTCTCCAGCGTCACAATATCCAGTGTTTTAGCGCATAACTCTCTGAAAAAACAATATAGGTCGTTGATTACTAGACCAACCGATTCGGGGAGGGAAGTCCTGAGGGCTAATGGAAGAAGGTGCTCCATGATAACATGGTGATCATGAATTTTCAGCCCATCAATCTTGCCTTTCATAATTTTTATCTTCTTGCTGAATGAACCTGAGAAACATGTGGAAACTTTCAAATCATGCAACACCTGCAGAAATCTTTTCTTCTCCGGTTGTGACATATGATAAGCAACATTGGGAAGTACAAACTTGCCTGGTTTACCCGCTACCAGTTTAGAATGCAATTCACTTCTAATTTCCCAGTCCCTTAGATCCATCCGAGCATTGAGGTTGTCTTTCGATTTCCGTCTTTATAAAGAAGCAAGTTGAGTACGTGCTCGGATACTCCCTTTTCTATGTGCATGACTGTTAGTTATATGTATGCCCTAGAGGCCATTATTGTACATAAGATGTATATTATATTGGATGCTTGGACATATAGAGAGAGGACTTTCTTGCTCGACATGATAGTATGCTATCTGCTTGCTCTTTATCTTAACATATACACTTGTCTCTTGATACTGTCTTATGGTTACATGTTGGTAAAACCTTTAGAATGTGTACTTGACTACCAGGATTATGATGCAGATCATACTAGTGGGACCATGGTGGTCCATAAATTCATCCTTTAATGTTCCTAGTCATGGGTGTATCGAGACATGACATCGATATACTGGAGTAGACTAGCGTATACGCTTCTCGACCCATGAGATGGGCGATGGATGATCACAATATCTATTGATGTTTGACATCAGAGATGGTACACGGGTGCTCAGTGGAGGCTGGGTACACTGGACGGACACGCCGAGAACTCCCAGATGGTATTATACCCCACATCAGATGGCAGTTCTCTGGTGACACTGGTACAGATTAGTCTATAGACCCGAGATCGTCATAGAGTCCTGTGTGATTCCCACTGTGCTTTGATTTCCACCTTACCACATTCAAGAGGACGTGCAAAACGATGGTTTTTCGGTACAGTCCCGAGTCACATGGAGGCAATGAGCGATAGGAGGGGTTTCGTCTCTCCCGGTATTGGGGGTTGATGTTGCGCTGTACTCGATTGGCTATAACAGGGAAGTCCCTGGCCATGGCTGTTTTAGAGATTTATTGGTAAGTGTTATCAGTAGTTTCTCGACCCGTTATGAGCCTTATATCGGCATGACTTATCGGTTATTGGGATCTGACGTTTACCACTCCTATACTGGATATGCGACATATCAGACGAGGAGACCGGACTGTACGGTAGTGTTACTAACAGGCTTTACATGAGCTAGAGCGGGCATGCTTGTTGATCTTCTGATCGCTTAATACCCGGGCAGCCGTTACGTCCAACTAGTACCGCTGACGGCTTGTGGGTGCTTGATGTAATCATCACCTACTGCCGGTGTATTGACAAGTCTTAGAATCCTACATAGAGGTTTTACTGGATCAGGCAAAACGAAGTAGGAGCACATATGTGATATGTGCGGGACCGAGAATAATGCGAGTATGTGATACCGTATTCTATTCTCGCGATATTTGTATCGGATGGTTATATATGATATAGCCGTGTTATCGAATCAAGTGTTGATTCGATAAGTTGGTACATTTAATATTAGTCGGTTATATGTGATATAGCCGGATTATTAATCAAGTTTTGATTTGATAATTTAGTGTATAATTGTATATTTGATATACTAATTTACATTAACTAATAATATCTCACTTAAGCATTCATTATTCTCGCATGTGCACACTTAATATATATATGATATATATTAATTGTGTTTTATTTTGTATCATGGTTGTTGATACATACTACATGGGTCTATGAGACTTACACCATACTAATTATAATGTTGGGTTTTAGTATTTAAAGTAATTCCAAATTAATGGATTATTAGTCACATGCATGAAGCTTGTGGATGCTTTGACTAAGTCCACTAGTTTTGTTTTACTTAAGATATTTATTAACCTAACCATTATAATTTAGCCATAGTTATGTCTCTACATGAGTTAGTATATGATACAAACTCACCCATGGTTGTTTATCTCACCTCATTAGTTCATTCTCATCTCTTGAGCTCATCTTCTTCTTTCTTGAGCAAAAGCTTACTAGGGTTTCAAAAGAGAGAAAATATTGTGAGAAAAATAAAACTAACGTGAGCCCACTTCCGACTTCATCATTCTCTACTAGATTAGCACTTTAGTATAGGGTGTTAGCTTCACTAATCTCTCAATAGGTGAAGTAGTAGCTTGAGTAAGTGTCTCCTCGACGTAGATCATCTTCGGCCTCGAAAACTGTCACGCCCTGCTTCCCGGTATACGGCGAAGGGGACGCGACTGGTCCGCTACGTATTTACTGTGAAGTAAATACGCTAAGCGTATCTAAGCAATATAAAAGAAATCACAAGAGACAAGAGATATAAAAATAACAGCAAGTTTATTTATTAACATTCTTTTGTACAATGCATGAAAAGGAAATACAACTGAAGTAAAAATAATGCCTAAACAATGGCATAACAGGAAATTAAAGGTACTGAATGGAAATTTACAATGTCTAGAGCTCGGGGTCTTCGAGGAACTGATCCAAGTCTTCACTGGTGAGCTCGATATCTGTTGTGTCCAGATCACCTGACGACATTCAAGAAGAAAGAAATAGAATGTCGTCAGCGAACAGGTCGCTCGGTAAGTCCCAAAGTTAAGGGAGAAATAGAAAAGACAGAATAAGAATGTATCTTTTAAAGTTGTATAATATTGTAGAATATTGTGTTAACGCTGTTATTTGTAGCTTGGTACAGAAGGATACCAGTGTATACGAGAGGGGTCTCTATATGTTAGAGACCAAGGCAAGCTGAAAGTACAAGGAACCGTTATGCCACGGTACAACAGCAACAGGATTCATGTTAGGTGTCTTAATCTTACCGGTCTCGAGCCACTTTTAACACCTTCCATACCAATCTACCCCTTAAACCCCGTAGTGTTTTGATTGTATTGTTATATTGTATTGTATAAGTTGTATAGTTGGATGACTGACCGAAACCATGATATCAGTAACGGATGTAATGGATGTAAACTGGAATCATGTAAATGGAAGGTATATCCATGGTTTGGTTCAGTCAAGTTGAATAGATTGATAACTGGATTCATGGATTCGTGTGTTCATATTGAATTGTAATATTATAAATTTATATGATACTTGAATCATATTCAAGTCGGATTATGATCAGACTCAAACCTGAGTCGGACAGTAGAAATGGAAATCGAAGTCCTATATTTACTAGGGTCCTAGGGTAATTTATAAAACTTAAGGGGGTTTTATGTAAAAAAATACTTTTGTATAGTTTTCAAGGTATACCCCAAGTATTTATTATTCATCTTTAGAGTTGTAATGAGGGTGGATTTTATATCGTGACATTTCTAGTGAAAATATCCTTGTTTTTATAAATAAAGGTATTTATCTATAATGTTGATTTATTGAAGTTCATGGTATTTTAGTGTAAAATTTGTTCTTGTGATTTTTAGAAAAAGGTGGAATATTTATATCATAACAAAATAGATATTTTAATGATAAATATACATATATTTATACAAAAATAATTTTAAATAATATTTTATATTCTAAAAATCTCATTTTCTTAAGATGTCGTATTTTAAATCCTTCGAGACCGAATGCTCCTTACGGAGGTCTGAATCTCACACTACTAAACCCGAGGATGTGCGATAATCCACACCATCCCGAACGGGTTCCCCAAAATGAGTTGTAGCGGCGCTTTGCAAACATTTTATAAATACTAATCCTTTAGAATACGGTTTTATTAATTAAATGGTATTTATTTGTAAAGATATCGATTTTTCCGTATTCTATGTTCTAGTGACAAGTTCAAATCGCCTCTTCACCGCCAATTGTGGTCAGGTAAGTACAAGTGAAAAAAGGAGGGATCCGCTCACGAATCACCGTGAGACGGGCCTTTTAAAATTACCTTTCTCACTTGTCTAGCCTAGACATCACAAAATCAACTTTAGATAAACGACTGAAAGTTCATGACTTATCGTGTTTTCCTAATAAGAGGTATTTATTTAAAAGTGTAACAAAGCTAAAACTTTCAGTCGTTTATCTACCTTTCTCACTTGTCTAGCCTAGACATCACAAAATCAACTTTAGATAAATGACTGAAAGTTCATGACTTATCGTGTTTTCCTAATAAGAGGTATTTATTTAAAAGTGTAACAAAGCTAAAACTTTTAGGAATGGTTTTATTAAGAATATGGTATTTAAATGAAAATATTGTTTTATCGTATTCTAAGTTTTCTGATGATATCGTTTTAGGTTGTATTTGCATGTGTGTGGAGGTAGGTCATTACCTCGTGTTCTACTTAAAGGTATAGCAAGGTTAAGGGAGTTAAATGTGAAATCGAAATATTGTGGTATTTAAGTGAAAAATACGATAAATTGAAAAAGCTATCATTTCATGTGATAAAACTTGTTCAAATTATTTGTTAAATGTTTAATAGTCAACATAAAAATGTTTAAGCATGAATGTATTGGTGAGAAGTGAAATTTTATAGAAAACCGAATCGGAAATCGGATTTGTTCCGATTCCGTCGGGTTTTGTAATTTCGTATTTTAGAGAATAAGAAAGAGGGATAGAATGGGAACTTACGGTTTTGGACAACACTAGAGAGTGAGGGGGAAGTAGGGGATTCGCCGGTGCGTCAATTCGTCGCCAAGAGTTTCTAGCACGATCACCGGAAGTACGCCGTCGTTTTCGTCGACGCTTCGCCTTTCGCTCGTTTCCAAAGTACACAAGGTTTTCTTGAGATTTTGAGAGAGTGGGCTCAGAATTTTAGGATGAGAGGGTAGGAGGTAGGGGTGTATTTATAGGGTTAAGCTAGGGTTAGGATAGGTGTAGGGTTTTTAATTAAAAATGTAAGAATATAGGAAAATTCATTAAAAATTGTAGTAAATAAGTGTTAATGGGCTCTCTGGAGGCGGTCTGAAGAATTAAAGTATGCAGGGGGTATAAGGAGGTGAAGGAGCACAAAATTGCAGTTGGAGACTCGGCCGAGTCCGGCCGGCAGCGCCAGCCCGAGTCGGCCGGTCCGCCGGCCGACTCGGCCGAGTCAGGCCGAGTCGGGGTTGCAGGAGGTGGGGGGTCACCAGGGGTAACTACTGGTACTTCTAACTTTTCATGGGTAGTGGGGTTTTTGTGAGAAAACACGTGTTGACTGTTGGGCTTCTAAAGAATTTAAAACAAAACAATATTAAAAATAATGTGGGGCATGGGATTTGAACTTTGGTGGCTTGGTTCAGCAGTGTAAGGTATTACCAATGAGCTACAAGCTCCTTCTTGTAATTATGGTGTGAAATAAATACTTAAAGAGATATCAGCAATACTAAATACTCCAAGTATACTTTGAATTTAAATCAATTCTTTGTACATTAAAAATGGAGTTATTTAATTACTTAAGTCTTGTGCTCAGGTAATAAATACCCTTTTATGGATTTTTTTTTGAAAAAATTAATTTAAAAATTTGTATAGGAAAAAGTATATAAGAAAATTAGGGTTGTTACAAAAACTTCAAGCAAGATCGTTCTTTTCACCTTGAGAAGCCATGCATGAGTCCGGGACTTGGATCGCAGCGAAGGGACTTCAACTCGGAGCTTTAGAAGCGAAGGACCAGTCTATAAAGGTTATATTTCGCAAACACTTAGATGTAAAGTAGTTTACTTTGTGTTTCGTATAATTCTCTAGTTATCGATTCTAGTTTAGGGTTCTTTTAAACGACAAAATTTTGAAAATGGCATGGACGATGGCTCCCGAAACCTTGCTGTGGATTATAGGAACCCTACAATGACATCCAGACAATGACGCACTAAATTTGTTGACCAGTACGGAAGCTCGAAGAAAATGCTTAACTTGTTCCAAAATGGTGGTTTGACCTGTTTTGTCGGATCCATCCCGAAGGTCACATTATCGTAACCATCCCACTGAGCAGTCACGTCCTCTCCAGACAATGAGGCTGGAGGTCCAAGAAGCTCCTGATAACCATCAAAGTGAACAGCGTCTAACCTGTAGGGGTGGTATAGAGGCAGGAAACGTCGATGGCCGCAATAACAAACCTTTCTGCTAAAATTCAAGAATTTAGATGTTGTATATTGATGGCAATGAGGACATGCTTTATGACCATGTACGGACCAACCTGACAGCATTCCATACGCAGGAAAGTCATTAATTGTCCACATTAAAGCCGCACGCAGTATGAAGGTTGTATTTGTGTTTGCATCGTAAGTCTCTACACCATCAATGAATAGAGATTTTAACTCCTCGATCAGAGGTCGGAGATAGACGTCGATACTGTTTCCCAGTGAGTTTGGTCCGTCGATAAGAAGAGACATCATAAAGTATGATTGATCCATAGCCAACCAAGACGACATATTATAAACTATCATTACAACGGGCCATGTATTGTGGCTTCCAGCCATATAGTTGAATGGGAAGAAGCCATCGCTAGCCAGTCCAAGCCTGACATTGCGAGGATCTCTATTGAATATTGCGTGCCACCTATCGAAATCTTTCCATGCCGGTGCATCTCTTGGATGACTCATTTTTCCATCTTCACTTGGAGGAGCACAGTGATGCCAAATCATTACCTCGGCTGTTTTCTTGCACCTGAATAGCCTCTGCAGCCTCTGTGTTATGGGAAAGTATCATGCTATCTTCACAGGTATATCGGGATTCTTATCAGAATCTTTCGGCTTATACCTGGCCTCCCCGCATGTTGGACACCCTTTCTAATCTGAATTCTCTTTCCAGTACAACACACAATTTTTAGGACATGCTTGAATCTTTTCACACTTCAGACCCAAATCAGACATCATCTTCTAGGCTCCGTACCAGCTGTCGGGCACGTTATTTCCCATTGTTCTCCGAGTACACTATAATAGAATAGATAATCATTTCAAAGCTGTGAAACAACGTTGAAATGAACATCTAATCTATTTTTGTACACGGAGAACCAACGGAAAAGTACCGACAAAATATCTCGAAACGGATGAAAACACAAGTGAATGCAGGTGTTTGCTTTATACATTCCTAACTTGTCCACACGGGACAAATCTATCGGTTATCATACTATTGATCATCTCGTCACATAGACTACACGACGGTTGTTAGTACCGAGCTATACCGTCCGATATTTAACAACTTTCGTATAGTTCTATATCACGAAGAATATCGAACGTATGTTAACCGATAGACGGGGACTAAGTGACGCTTTGAGTTTCATATATGAGTATCGATGAGAATATGAAACTTTCATATTATCATCGAGTATCATATATTGGTTTTAACTTGAATATTTAACATGAATAGGTTTTACGTTTACGTTTCGTTATTAAGGGTTCGAAATTTCAAGTTTAAGGTAAATTTTTTTTGCGTTTACGGTAAAGTTTTACGTTTACGTTATCATCGAGTATCCTACTAAATAAACTTGTGCACCATAAACCTAAATAACCCAAATTAACCTAATTAATCGCAATTAACCATAATCGTTACCCTACGCTTCCCGCAACAAGAAGAGGAGTTTTGTCGCTTACATAAATTATTCCTAATTAACCCAAATTTAACCCAATTTACCCAAATTAACCTAATTAATCCTAATCAACCCAAACTTAACCAAATTTACCCAAATTAACCCTAATCAACACCCTAACCCTTTAAAATTATCACTAATTAACCCAAATTAACCCTACCTTCTAATTAACCCAAATTAATCCTAGCCTCTAACCCTAGACCTGACCCTAACCCTAACACTAACCCTAATTACCATAACCCCAACCCCAACCGAACCCTAACCCTAACCCTAACCCCAACCCCAACCGAACCCTAACTTAACCCCAACCCCAACCCCAATCGAACCCTAACTTAACCCCAACCCCAATCGAACCCTAACCCTAACCTTAACCCTAACCTAAACTGACCCGATGCCTAACCCTAACCTTCACCCCTACCTGAACCCTGAACCCTAGCCCTAACATCATCAAAAGAGGGAAATAAAAACATTAAATTAGAAGTAAAAATTGGAGATTTAGTAACCTGTAGCGGACGGTGGAGGAGGCTGGTAGTCGACGACGCAATCGGCGACGAGTCAAGCGCGATGGCGATGA
The DNA here is from genome assembly GCA_030015575.1 of Agapanthus africanus. Taxonomy (NCBI): domain Eukaryota; kingdom Viridiplantae; phylum Streptophyta; class Magnoliopsida; order Asparagales; family Amaryllidaceae; genus Agapanthus; species Agapanthus africanus. Next base: position 106,632,310 of record CM057345.1, on the reverse strand, counting down.
GGAAGTCGACGAGAAAGTTATCCTACGATCGAAAGCGGTGGCGGGTAGTGTTAGTTATGTATATGCCCTATAGGCCATTGTTGTACATTTGATGTATATTATAATGGATGCTTGGATATATACAGAGAGGACTTTCTTGCTCGTCATGATAGTATGCTATTTGGTTTCACTTTATCTTAACATGTTGACTTGTATTGGTTTACTGTCTTTCTCTCACATGTTGATAAAGCCCTTAGGATCTGTAGTTGACTACTAGGATTATGATGAGATCATACTAGTGGGGCCACGGTAGTCGATGAGTACATCCTATAAATGTTCCTAGTCGAGGGTATATCGAGACAGGGCATCGATACACCAGAGTAGACTAGCGTATACGCATCTTGACCCATATGATGGGCGATGGATGATCCCATATCCATCGGTGTTTGACATCAAGGATGGTGTACGGGTGCTCAGTGGAGACTGGGTACACTGGACGGACTCGCCGAGAACTCCCAGTTGGTGATATACCACACGTCAGATGGCAGTTCTCCGGTGACACTGGTATAGGGTAGTCTGTAGACCCGAGATCGTCATAAAGTCTTGTATGATTCCTACTGTGCTTTGATTTCCACCTTACCACGTCCAAGAGAGCGTGCAAAACGGTGGCTTTTGGGTACAGTCCCGAATCACATGGAGGCAATGAGCGATAGGAGGGGATTCGTCTCTCCCGGTATAGGGAGTTGATGTTGTGCTGTGTTCGATTGGCTATAACTGGAAGTCCCTGACCAGGGCTGATATAAAGATATACTGGTAAGTGTTACCAGTAGTTTCTCGACCTGTTATGAGCCTCATATCGACACGACTTATCGGTTACTGGGGTCTGACATATACCAACCCTAGACCTGATATGCGACATATCAGACGAACAGACCGGACTGTACGGGAGTGTTACTGATTGGATTCACAAGAGAACGCACAGGCTAGCTTGTTGATCTTCTGATCGCTCAATACCTGGGTGGCTGTTACGTTTAGCTGACCGCTTGCAGCTTGTGGGTGTTTGATATGATCATCACCTGCTACCGGCGTATTGACGATTCTTTAGAGTCCTACACAGAGGTTTCTTGGCTCAGGCAAAACGGAGTAGATGCACATATGTGATATGTGCAGGACCGAGGATAATGCGATATGAGATACCGTATTATATTCTCGAGATATTTTGATATGAATCGGGACATCGGATCAAGTGTTGATTCGATGAATCGGTACATGATATATTAGCCGGTTATATTCGATATAGCCGGATCGTTGGATCAAGTGTTGATTCGATGATTTAATGTATAATAATATATATGATATATTGTATTACATTATCTAATATTGGCTCACTTTATTATTTCATTTTCTCACTGGATTAATACATTGATATATATGCGATATATGTTAAATGTATTATTATCTTTTGTTGCAAATATATAATATATATATGTGATATATATTATTGTGACATGATATGATTTATTATTAAACATGTTTAAGGATGATTAAATGGGATTAGGGTTTGATTAGGGTTAGCTTCTTCTTGTTCATTCTAGAAGCTTTGCTTTTGTCTTGGTTAAGATATTATGGTTGATATTTTTCCATGACTCATAACTTAACCTAACCAAACCCTAACTCTAGTTTATCCTCTACAAACTCTTAGCCTATCATCCTTGACCATGGTTCTATAATCAATCATATACATTTCTTTTCTATTCATCACAAAAGGAATTATCTTTTCATTATCATCTTCTTCTCTCTTGAGTTAAAAAAAAAAGCTTACTAGAAATTCCATTTGTGATGATAAATTGTGAGAAAGTGAATTAAAAAGAAAGCATAAATACTACTCCCTCATCCTCATCTCATCTAGCCCATGAGATTAGGATGTTCATCTCTATAGAGTGAGAAAGCTTGGGTTTTTGCAACTTCGACATAGATCATCGGAGATTCGGAACACTTCAAGCTAGCATGGATCGTTCGAGTCGTGGAGCCTCTCTTGCGTCCGGGAGATCGTGGATAGCGGCAAAGGAACTTCTACTCGGAGCTTGTGAAGCGAAGGAGCGGACTACAAAGGTTGTAATCCCTCACACTTAGATAAAAAGTTGTTATCTTGCATGCTAAACCCTAATAATCTAGCAAAGATCCCGGCTTTGGGTTGTTCGGCACATGTAGAATTTTATTCGGGCATGTTTGATACTCTATGAACCTTCACTAGTGTGCCTAGGAACCCTACAGGTGGATGAGGATGCAATCGGCGACGAGGCTCGGGATCGAGGCGCGGGAACGATCGATCGCGAGGCGCGGGAGAATGAGAGAAAGAATTTTTGGGAACGGTGAGGGCTTTTCTGTGCCTTTTTTTTATTATTAACCCGTATAAATGCCCCTACGGATTTCCCGCAGATCCTTGGTTTGCGGCTCCGTAGGGCCAAATATCAAATTACGATTAAATATTTTTAGATTTAAACATAAAGAACTGTAGGGACAAGCATGGGGACATACGGATTAATCCGTAGGGGCAATAAAAAGCTGCCCCTACGGATTCCTTTATCCGTAAGGGCAACCCCATATTGTAGTAGTGTTAGAAAATCTTTATAGGTTCAGAACTAGATTAAAAGAGACGCATTTTTCATGTTTGAGACTTTTTCTAAAAAACTGACAGAAAATACACGTCTCTGCATTTTAAAAACATGATGTAAATTTAGACTGCTGCTAGTTTATTTTCAGGGCAGCGTCATGGAAAAAGGCATAAGTTACACTTTTGGCAACAAATCCGGGAAAACCCGGGCTGCATAATTATCACAACAGATAGCTCTTCAGCTTTCATGAAGACGCCATGTAACTAAAGCCGACTGAACCCTATCGTCTAGGCTAAACAAGATGACACTATAAATATGGATAAAGACTGGAAATTCAATGCGCGACTGTCGTAGAAAAAAAATCATAACTCCCTCTGTATTTATCAGATTGCATTTATTCTTTTAGCATCTTACTCCTAGCAGATACACGCACTTTTCTTGTTTTAAACTTTTGTCCATAAAATGATCAGAGCATCCTAAAAACTGTACCCTTACTCTGGAGTTATTTTCTGAAACTGTTCTGGACTTATCTGCGCATCGCCAACATAAACCCTATAACTCCTTCATTTGAACCATGAATGAGATAAACTCAGCTGTTATTTGCACAACTTCCTGATCTAGAAACTTCATGAAGATAATTTTTTTTCAAATTAGAATATGAAACTACACTCTTTTGCTTATGAACTTGTAACAAATATTCTGGCCTGATTCTGATCTATTATTCACTGATACATTATCAATACCCAGCTTTCGTCGTGAAACTGACACGAATTCTGAGATGCGTGTGAACTCGTTTATCTGACCTCATGAATTTTGTGAACTTGATATACCTTAACATGACTCACACGTATCCGCGATACTCATGCTAGTTTATATACATATGAAGGAATTGGCGTTAGGGCCGCAACACTTGCGGACCCGGCGGAAGTGTAGAATCAAAATTTTAAAAACAATAGCTATCTATTCATCACTCAAGATCACCATTTACTAAACAAATTACAACAAACATGAAACTCAAGAAAGCAAAAGATAAGATTAGAGGGGTTAAAACCTTTGTTGCATGTCCAAACTTCATCGGAAGACCCATGCTAAACTTCGTGAGCTTCCGGATGAACGTGGTGTCCGACCGCCTCGCCGTAAATGATCCGCGGTGAAAGCAACTCACCCTAAGATCCAACTTCATCTTCAAATGGAATAACTAGCTCTAAACTCTTGCTAGGAGGTGGAGGTAGGATGTTGTGGTAGAATAACCATTTCTTTCTCACTTTCTCTCTCTAAAACTCCATCCCCAAAAATAAAGAGAAAATGAAGAGGAAAAAAAAAGGGAGAAGCATAGAAAAAATAGAATGGCTTGTCTCTCTCCTCTTTTCTTTTTATCTAAAATAAAAGAGTAGAGAGTGAGTCATCCTTCTCTCTCTCTCTCTCTCTCTCTCTCATGTTATGCCTCTCATTTGATAGAAGGTGGTCCCAATCTTCACATCCTCAAAATACATTTAAATAACTAAATGTTTATTTAAAAAAGAGAAAATATGTATCATATACATAATAATCCATCGGTATCATATACCAAAAAGATAGCGAGCGAGTGTGTATCATATACACTATACTAAAAACTATATTACATATATAGTTATTAAGTCAACACTTGACTTAATATTCCGGCGTATGAATAAACCGGCTAGTATTTCAACCGTTCGATTAAATCACGCATATCGAATATACGTATTTAATCGAACCCACGCACGTATCCTCATACGCACGCCACATCATCTTTTTTCCTGGACAGGCACTTTCGTTGTGGGACTCTAAAGACATGTCAATACGCTGGAAGTAGCTTAAATGGTATCATATCCGATTGAATACGAAACACTCTCAGATTCAATCACCTTACGGGTTAACCCACATGATCGTCAGCGGTACTAGATGCACGTAATGGCTACTCGGGTATTGAACAAGATAAAGGAAGGTCGACGAAAAAAGTCATCCGGACCAGACAAAGCCTATAAGCAATGAATACCATACAGTCCGGTCTCTTCATTAAAGTGTATCGCATACTGGGTCTGGGGTAGAACTGTCAAACCCCCAATAACCCTATAAGTCATGCAATTATCGAACTCATAAGCAACGGAGATACAACCGGTAACACTTACCAGTTTATCTCATCTACCCTGTGTAGGGATATCTGGTTATAGTTATGTCCTGCACAGCGCAACATCGATTCCCTATACCGAGATAAACGAATCTCTTCGACCGCTTAATGCCTCCATGTTCTTCAGAACTATACCCAACTAAAACATGTTTACACAACTCAGTAAAGCCGTGGTAGGGTAGTAATCAAAATATAGTGAGAACAAACACAAGACACTATGACGATTTCAGTTCAAGAGACTACCATATACTATTCTCACTAGAGAACTGCTATCTAACATAGGTATAATACCATCTAAGATTTCTCGGCGAGTCCACTCAGTGTACCCATTCTCTAATGAGCACTTGTATACAATCTCGGTGTCAAACACCAATAGCTGTGGGACCAGCCATCACCCCGGTTAGGGTCAAGAAACATATACACTGGTATACTCTGAAGTACCGATGTCCTATCTCGATACTCCCATGACTAGGAGCGTTTAAGGATGTGCTTATGGACTACCAGACCCCACTAGTATGATCATTATCATAATCCTGATAATCAAACAAAGATCCTATGGGCTTTATCAATATGTATTAGCGATACATAATAGCAAATAAAACATACACACATTATGATAAAGACAAACCAAATAGTATACTATCATCTCTAGCAAGATTGTTCTATCTATATAGATCCTGTACATTTACAATAATTAACTTCAAAGCACCGATATCCAACAATGTGTGTGTGACAGAGGATAATTTATTCTCAGGTTATAACCAGCTTAGTTATGGCCTGTGGATAATTACTCCACTTGCCTTTCATTCATGCATAAAATAAGGATAGTTTTTGTTATTTACAAGAAAAGAGAAAGTTAAGAATCTTATAAAAATCTTATGAGACTTTCTCTCTCCTTGTATAAATCAATTTGCCTCATTAATTCTAAGATCTTTTATCTTCTCTCACTTTTTGAAAATGACAAAATATCTTCTTTCTTCTTGAATGAAGGGAAAATGAGATAATTATCCACAAGACATAATTAAGTTGGAAAGACCCTGTAAGTAAATTAGCCTTACCCTATAAACCATCGGACTTTTTTTAAAAAATGAGCCCCCGTCTAAAACACACATACCCTTATGTATTTCATTGATCCAAATCGGCCATCTTGATCTATATATCATGAAACCCCTATATACGAAAAATCATGGGATTTAAAGATTTCTAACGCGTACATCAAGCGGATAGAAAAATCAAAGGCTTATCGGTATAGGAAAATTGCGGTCGCTTAATGAACGCGTTAGAGCTCTTTAAATCCTGAGATTTTTTGTACATAATGGTTTCATGATACGTAAATCAAGATAGCCGGTTTGGATCGGTGAAATATACGGGATTATGTATGATATGGGGCGAGAGCTCATTTTTAAAAAAGGGCCGTCGGCTTATACCTTTCTCTCTCTCTCTCTCTCTCTATATATATATATATATATATATATATAATGAATAACATGGAGACGGGATAGCTCAAAAAAGAGAGATTTTACATGTAACGGGGGTCATACATTTTGGCCATGATCCCAGGGTATACGGGACATTGCATTACTAACTACCCATGGATCTCGTGAATCTAACTACTCATGAATCTCGTGATCCTGTTGTTTCATGGGGAAACAGAATATTCTCGTTACATGTAAAACTCTCACTATTCGAGCTTATAATTTAAAATGCTATAATAACGAATATCATGTTACTATGTTTATTTCCACGGCTTTATACATGTTTGACTATTGTTTAATACCAAGCTTTATTTTAAATTCTTTTTTGTCTATAAAACTGGTGACTTACCGAACATTAGTTCGCTGACTGGCATTTCCTTTTTCTTTTTTTCTTCTTTCTTGGAAATATCCGTCGGGTGAAATAGGGACAGGTGATGAGGCTTGGTACGGAATCAATCCGCCAAGGAAAATCTCTATCGATTATCTTCACAAGCCGAACTCTAGTTCTCTTTTCAGTTTCCAGTATGCTTTGTTTAAGGCTTCTTTTTCACAGCCTTTATTTCTATTTTATGTTGTTGAATATCTGTGTCCAATTGGACTTGAACTTGTAGTATTGTTGAAATTATGGAGAAACTTCAGGCAGATATCTGGACGTGCATACAAGCCATATCAGATTTTACGAAAATCACAGTTTCTTAATTAAGGAGTATCTTATAACCGTTTCTTAATTAAAGAGTGTCTTAAAGCAGTTTCTTAATTATGGTAGTTTTTAATTAAGAAATTGGTTTGTGTGTAAATAGAGACATCTTATATATTTTATGGATAGCCAAATAGAAGAGAGATCATTGTATGGGAGGGTGACAATTTAGATCTAGAGTGTTTTGAGAGAAAACTCTTAGGGTTGCTCCGTATAATTGATTCATCGACTCTAGTAGACGTTTGCAAATTCTACTCTGCCGAGAACTAGCCATACAGTAGATGAACCCTGTCAACAAATCCTTGTGTCTCTTATTTCTTTGTTTGATTTCATATTTATTTTCGCATATTATTTACTTGTGATCTTTTGTTGTTAATTGCGTGGTGTTGATTGCGTGGTTTGGTTGCTTGTCACGAGTATTGTTCCGTTCATCGGATTCTCCATCCACAACATCTGATATCATAGCGTAGTTTAAGGGAACCTAGGTTTTTCAATTCTACAATCTAGGTCAATAGAAGGTAACAACACCTACGTCCACTTCCCTACTTTTTTATATCGACATTTTGAAGGTGTTAGTTCAGATCAAGAGAGAAATTGAGTTTGCTATTACTTAGTCGAAAGATGGCGAAGGAGAAAATAAGGGTCGAAAAATTCAATGGTCACAACTATGGTTGCTGGCCCATGTAGATGGAGGACTACCTGTACCTAAAGGATATGTATCGTCCGTTGCTGGGAGAAAAACCCGAAAAGATGACCAATTAGACGTAGAACCTTTTGGATAGGAAAGCCCCAGCGACAATCATATTGTCATTGACTCTGCAGGTGGCCTTTAACACCTCAAAGGAGAAGATAACCATAGCGCTAATGACGATGTTAGCGAAGTTGTATGAAGAGCCTTCGACATCAAATAAGATATTTTTGATGAAGAAGCTTTTCAACATGAGCATGGCTAATAGCGGTTCGGTGATGGAGTATCTAAACGATTTCAACAGCATGAAGAGCTAGTTAGAATCCGTCTCGATCGTGTTTGAAGATGAGAATCGGGCCCCATTATTCCTCTGTTCATAGCTGGAGAGGTGGGAGAACCTAGTTATGATGGTTAGCAACTCCATCTCAGGGACTCTCACGTTCAATGTGTAAGTCAATGCCACGCACCCCATATGTTCGTAGGGAGGCGGAATAAGCAAAAAAATGATTTTTATTGGCTTCGTAATATCGACTAAACACTAGAATCGTTTCTAAACCCGAACTAACAAAATAACAATGAGGTTGTAACTACTATGTGTGCGGGATATACCTCAAGATCCCGCTGTCCTTCACTTCCTTGCTGTCCTCTTCAAGTGGTGAGCTCCTTGATGTGAGAACAGAATCCACCTCCTCCTCGTCTTTTCCGAATCGTAGACGACCCACCCGAGAGTTCCGATTTCAAACTTTGCTTCTAACTTGAAGCAATTAGGTCACTTGGTATACTAGACTAAGTGCCCTAGATTGTGTAGAGAGTGATAAGGAGTGTAGTAGTCTCAATAAACCCTAGGATTTCTAACACATGGAATGGTTAGGGTTTGATATGAAAGGAGAAAGCTTGAAGAAGATGAGAAGAAAGCTTAAGGATTTCTTTTGAGAAAAGTATCAGATACTGTTTGTGAAGAGAATGGTGTTGAAAAAGTCAAGGGTTTTGCTTTTAAATCATGAGAAAATATCCCACAAAATATCTCACAAATATCTACTAAATATCTCACATAATATCTAGGTCAACAAAGTCAAAAATTCAATGATGGTCAATGCAAAAACCCTAATCCTTTTTCACCAAAATACCATAAGCTTTCCTCTCATTTCCTCCATCTATTAATCCCGTCTAAATGAAAAGAATACCCCTCTCATCTGTATGTGTACATACCCGCATTCGTATCCCGAGAAATACGAATGCAGTAAGACGAACTAATCTAATAATCTAATACCAGGATCCGGCTTAAACTAAAACCCACTGGTATTGTCTGCCCGAACATCATATGCGCACAAGTACACGTATGTGTTCGAACCCTGTCGTAAAACCATACGACCTCTACACGTTTTGCCCGAAGCCGGGAAACCCTCTGTGTGGGACTCTAAAGACTCGACAGTACTCTGGCAGTAGGTTTTACCACAAGCACGTCAGTGGCACTAGCTGTACGTAACGGCTACCCAGGTATCTGTCGATAAGAAGTTCGACAAGGAAACTCATTCGTACCCCTACTGAGTCTGTCTATGGCAATCTCCGTACAGTCTGGTTTGTTCGTCTAAGATTGTCGCATATCGGGCCTAGGGGACGGCAAGCGTCAGACCCCTAATAGTGGTATAAGTCGTGTCGGAGTACAGTCCAAAACACCCTGAGAAACTACTAGAGTGCCCACCAGTATATCCCACTTGCCCTGGCCAGGGACTTTGTGTAATGGTGTTCCGAACACAGCGCGACATCAACCCCAATATCGGGAGAGACGAATCCTATCTAACCGCCACTGCCTCCAAGTGCTTCGGGACTGCACCCAACTACTACCTGTTTGCACGACTCAGCAGAGCCGTAGTAGGGTAGTAATCTAAGAATAGTGGGAACACACTTGAGGCGAAATAGCAGTGTCAAGTCAATGGACTAAGCTGTACTCATGTCACCTGGGAACTGCTACCTGACGATAAGTATATTACCAACCAGCAGTTCCCCACGAGTCCGTCCAATGTAACTCATAACCCAATGAGCACCTGCATACTATCTCGAGTACGTCGTACTGATGGCTGTGGGACAGACCATCTCCCCTCCTGGGAAGAAAAGCGTACACACTAGTCTACTCTGGAGTATCGATGCCCTGTCTCGATAATCCCGCGACTAGGGACCTGTGTAAGGATGTACTTGTAGACTACCCAGCCCCCACTAGTGTGACTGCCATCACAACGCTAGTAGTCAAGCAAAGATCCTAAGGGCTCTATCAATATGTATTAGTGATAAGTTAAAAGAAACATATACACATATTAAGATAGATACAAACCAAGTAGCATACTACTATATCGAGCAAGACTGTCATAAATCCGTGTATATATCCCAAACTTCCAAAATGTAATATACAAACTAGTACTATACAATAATGGCCTCTAGGGCATATTACACTAACACAATGACGCGGTGAGTTGCATATTAAACGATAAGATGCAGAGAAAGACCGTGAGTGGGAGTTCGGAAACTTCTGCACTTTTTGAGGAGAATCGCAGTAGAATGTCAAGGGTAAGTCTAAGAGCCGAGGAAAATCAAAGGCGAAGATCCAAAGCGACTGTTAGAATTGCAGAAAGAAGGGTCACAGAGAAAGCGAATGTTAACTCTTGAAGAAAGACTTGGATGTGAAAGAAGATGAGAAGGAATCTAATGTGGTGTTAACGTATTTGTTTATCGGCGAGCGAGAACACAAAGGCGCATATTTGGTTCCTACATTCGGGGGTATCTTTCCATTGCACTTCGGGCCAGCATCATTTAAGTGAGTATGTTCAAGATGATTTTAGATATGTGACGGTTGGGATCGGTCAGCCGTGTAAAATTGTTGGTTAGGGGATGATCATACTACAATCGTCAGGTGTGATCAAATTAAATTGAAGAATAGTAGGCATATTCCAGATTTGAAGAAAAGTCTTATTTCCATGAGTAACCTAGACAACGAAGGATATATGACGGTGTTTGGAAATTCGCAGTGGAAGATTTCCAAAGGATCATTGGTGGTCGTCAAGAGCAAGTTGAGTGGTTCTTTGTACTCATTTAGTAGGAGCAGCAGAGGTTTGGTTGCATTGATGATAAGTTCGGAGATAGATTGGGAGAATTCGTTGTGGCATATAAGATTTGGGCACCTCAATGAGAAGAATATGAAAATTCTTCAATGTAGAGGTTTCTTTCGAGGCTGAAGAAGATAGAGTTGGGCCTTTGCGAGAGCTGCATTTGTAGGAAGTAAAGCATACTCAGGTTTCAAATTGGAGGCATAGTAAAAAAGGCCAAGAAGCTGGAAATGGTGCATACAGACGTATGGAGTCTGTCCTTAGTGGAGACTTATGATGGGAATCAATACTTCGTGACGTTTGTCGACGATGCAAGCCGGAAGACATGGGTGTATGTGATGAAAAAGAAGTCCGATGTGTTTGGTATTTTCAAACACTGGATTTCGCAGGTTGAGAACAAAACATTGGCAAAGGTAAAATGCCTTAAGTCCAATAATGGAGGGTAATACTACACACAGTTTTCGAGGCGTTTTGCTCGCAGAAGGGTATTCGTTGGCTGAAAACGGTATTGAGAACGCCATAGCAGAATAGCATCGCTAGAAAGATGAACATGATAATCGTGGAGCGAGTGTGAAGCATAACCTTATATGCAGATGTGCCAAAGTTCCTATGGACAGCAGCGGTCAATACTGCTATGTACATGATCAACAGAAACCCAACAAGTGCACTTGATGGAGGCATTCCGAAAGAAATTTGGTCAGGTAAACCAGTTAATTACGCGCACCTAAAAGTATTTGGTTGTATTGCATATTCTTTGATTGATAAGGCAGAAAGGAGTAAGCTTGACTTAAAGTCTAATAAGTGTGCTTTCGTTGGCTATGGTGGAAATGAGTTCGGATATCGGCTGTGGAATTTTACAAGCAAGAAGGTAATATGAAACCAGAACATCGTCTTTGATGAACAAAACTTGTACAAAGAAGAAAATTAAGCCAAGATGTCACGACCCGAAATAGCCCGTGACTGGCCCTTGAACCATATGAAGCCTATATGACTCCATCTGATCCAAGTAAGCCAAAAGCCCAGAAATCTAAAACCATTTTAAAGAGTAAATAATGAAAACTGGTTTTTAAGAAGTAAAGAAAACATGTTTTGAAATCAAAGTTTTTAAAAACTAAGCCGACCATGCATTTTTTTAAAAGTGTAGTCTTTTCTGAAAATTTCGGCAGAGTTTCCTTTGTAAAAACTGGCCCCGAACGGGTACAACAAGAACAATATATATATGCAAGGAAAATGGCATCCCCAAGCGGGAGCTAGCTCTTCGTCAATCGACGGTCACAACCACGCAAGCAATATAATATACAATGCCAAATGGCGAGGATCAAAACTCAAAAAAGAAACTCAAAACAACCAGAAAACCATAATACTACAAGCGCGACTCTAAGGTCAAAATAATATACAAGTTTTGGTTGATGGAATTTCTAGATACAATGAATAAATAATGTACAATGGTGGTTCTGATACAAAGAACCCACCTACCCAAGCAAGTCACCCGTAAAGGAAGCAATGTGCCAGAAAAGCCGCAATGAAATCTGTACGGCAAAACCTGCAAGAACTGTGGCACAACGGGGGTGAGTTGCCAACTCGTGAATAGAAAATATCAACAAGCAGAGATCGAATGTATGACCCATCCTAGGTCAATACGATCAGATATATATAAACCTCAATATGAATAAAGCTGAAGCATGCTAAACTGGCAATGTAATCTCTATACATGAGTGTAGTGCCAAGTGATCATGCCAGTGCCTCAGGTAATAGCATATCATGAATGTGAGGTATGATCAAGGTAATCAAATCTGCATGTACGTGGATCCCGTCCACTCGTCACCCAATGAAAATAATCATCATGCATGTAAATATCATCAGCATATGCATGGAAATATGAGGATATAAGCCACCCGTGTCCCTCGCGACACGTCAAAATCATGGAACCGGAGTGTCCAGCATCGACACTCGAAAATATCATGAAAACTGTGCCCAGCATCGACACATAAATCCTCATATAACGGGCTCCATCTGCGGAATCGGCCCTCGGCCCCAGCAGTACACCCATATCCATCTATCGACTCTGGTCGGTATCTTCCGGATAACCGCCAGGTCCAACCAATCACCTGTAACATTTTAAAAATAATTAAATAAATAAAATTGTTTAAGTGAATTTTGTGATTTTCGGTAAAGTAAAATGTATTTTTCGTAAAACAAAAGCGTAATTAATTTTCACTATAAATTTAAAAATACCTATTTAAATTATGTAATTACTAGTAAATGGTAAGCCACTTATAAAATTTTAGTTTAATTAAATATTTTTCCTAAATTAATTATTTTAAATATTAATATAAGCTTTATTTTTACACTAAATTAGTGTAAATTAAAAATTTGAATGGTTTTAATTTGTAAAAATGAACCATGGCATATTATAATTTAGTGTGTATCATGCATGATTTATTTGCAAATTTTTCGAAAATTCTAGAGTTTTCTTGAGTTGTTTTAGAAATGAAATAAAAGAAATTAATTAAAATGTTGAAATGACATAAAGAGGTGGATATTTGTGGGGAACTTTCTACATCATTCTCACTCTTTTCTTTCTCTCCCTCTCCTCCCCAAAGTGGCCGGCCTCCTCACCCCATGGCTGCCCCAAAAAAAATTCCCCACTTCACTTGCATTTAAAATCATCAAATTCCATCAAAAAATTCCAAAATAAACCCCAAAATCCATATTTAATCTTTACCCAATATTCTTTAACCTATTGGGCATGGATCTTGGAGATGGAAACCATTATTTTGGAGGCTTATTTCATGCTTAGGTTTCATGTCATGAAGGTATAAATCTCATTCTTTTGATTATTGTTATTTAATGTTTCATTCTAGCATAATTAGAATTAATAAATTAAATATATTTCCAAGTTTTAAAAATTCAAGTTAGGGTTGTAAAATCAAGTTATGATTTTTATTAATTAATTAGGCTTATAATAACTAGTTTAACAATTTTAGAATGAGAAAATCTTGCATGGTTGTTGAATTGTAATTTGTTCATTCAAATTGTTTAAATTAAGTATTTTTGCTAACTAGGTTTTTTATAAAACATAATTATTGGTGATATAAAATTCTAATTGAGGTTGTTATCACTAGATTATGGTTTTAGTGAGGATATTAACTTGTTATTGGAATGGAAAACTTAACTTGGTTACTAGTTCTTTTGATAATTGAAAAATAGTGATAAAACATGCTATTTTGCTAACTAGATTTTGGAAATTCTTAAATAAATGAGATTAAAAATATAACTTATGGTTTCATTAAATCATTATCATCATGAATTGTGTTTTAATACATTAATTCATGCAAAATCATGTTTTGTGGTGGAATTGTGGTATTTTGCTTGAAAATTGTTAAAGGTTGCAAACTAGAAATTTCAAATTAATACAAATTTGTGTAATAAAAATATAGTAATGGTTTGTATAGTCTAGTTATGCTATTTAATGAGTTTTATAACCATTGGTTTCATTTAAATGTCAATTTTTGATGAAAAACGGTAAATTGGCATTTTCGGGTTTTACGAAATTGGACGGTTTGATGGATTTTAGGGTTTCGATGGATTTAATCATGTTTTATAATATAAGTAATGTGTTTTAAAACAACGAGTTATTTGTTGATGTTTATCTCGATCCATCGGAGTTTGTATGCCGATATCGAGCGATATTTGGTGCTTTTGTGTGGACGGGACATAGGTTTTAACCTAAGCTTGTTCCTTGCGTCGTTTTGACTTTTGTATGTGATTTAGTTTACGATGCTATTTATATGTTTGCATTTAGGTACCCTCACGTGGACTGCGGGCGATGAAGAGGAGGATGGAGACACCGTTTTTGGCAGACATGGACCAGGTGAGTAGATGTATATCTACGGGGGGAAGTCGGGTGGATGGCGTTTAGCACCCCCGCAACGTAGAATAGGAATAGTACTTATTGACATTAGGAAACTAGATGTGACCCTAGATTCTTAAAGAGTAGGACCCTAGTAATGACCCAGGCTGGACTAGACTGATTTAGGAAAACCATATCAGAGGATGAGTACCTTGGAAGAGGTTCGTAGGTTTCAGATAGAAACACACACACGCACACACTGAAACTCGACATGGGGTATACGTGTATGTGTATATATATAAAACTAGGTATAGGTATATATATATATATATATATATATATATATATATATATATATATATATACAACACGTATATGGGATTCATTGATGTGATATGATATCCGAGGTATGATGAAACAGTATAACTTGGTTTGATGCCGTGATTCTTGGCTATACAGTTGTATTAAGTGTTAGCGGATCATTAGAGAATGAGATAATGAACATGTATACTTAAATTATAATGGATGGTGATGATATTGAGGTACATGGGACTCTAAAATAGTACCCGGACTGTAACTTGTGATTGATCACGATATGGGATATGTATGACTTGATTACGACATCATATAGGTGTGACCTGATGTCGATATCATAAAGGTGTGACTTGAGGACGATATGATACATATGACATGATATTTCTGAGGATAAACTAATGATGCTTATTATGATGGCAATGATATATGATTGATGTATGCGATCACAGTTTAGCACCTTGATCATGAGATGTGTTGATGATGACAGTATACAAATGATGAGACACCTAGGAGATACTTGACCCGTACCCTGATATTGGGATGCCGTACGATGGATTTTACCATACGAGGCATAAATATAATGATTGATCCGCACTCTTGATTCGAGGAAGCCGTACTACGTACGTGACGCTATTGAGGCCGGATCGCCGACTATTAGAGATATTGATTCAGACCTTAGGTAGACTCTTGTTTCTTATTGACTAGTTTCTTAGGTTTTGTTTCCTTAGGAGGTTAGATGGACACTAGATTAGGTTCGAGTCATATAGTGGTAGTGGTAATGGTATATCAAATGAGTGGATAACATACATCCGTCTTACTTTCACACTGTAATCATAATGTTGCATGTTCATACATATGTTGCTATAATCAGTATAAACCTTACCTGTTAGGACACCAGCACCATTACCGATGATGCGCATATTCCACGCACACTCATTTGCCGGCTCACACACATCATCATCGGTAATTGCTATGTCACGCACACTTTAGATCATATTATCCTTTATTGATAGAACCAGCAAACAGCTAGATCGATATATAATATTGTGATTACTCTCATATGTTAGTCTAGACATGGAATTTATTACTTAGACATTCATGCATTCATGTTTTCATGTTATCATGCAGTATTATGGGCATATGGCGACACTTATCATATACTTACTCATGATTTTGAGATTTGGGTTTCTATGAGATTTCTGGATTTTTGGGGAAAACCGCAAGAATATATAAAAAACTTCTCTCTCTTTCCTCCTCTCCTTTTAAAATAAGATGCGGTTTTCTCGTGATGTATGTGTCGTCCACCATGAGATTTCATGTTTTCTGATGGATTTCGAGACCCGATTCGAGGAGTGGATGAACCGTCTCGGGTACATGGTGGGCCCGGTATGGTACCCCGGGGCAAGAAGATCGAGTTGTAGACGATGAGCCTGGCAGGGGAAGGCTACCTACCGGTGATGTCTGGCGCGGCGGATATCCGGAGGATACCGACCGTTGTCGTGAGATTTGATGATATGGGCCGATCCGGACTGACGGAGCCCGAGATATTGAGACTTGAGATTTACATGTTTTGTGTCGATGCTTGACACGGTTTTCTATGGATTTCATTGTTGCTATTTCAGATTTCTATACACATTTTACATGGTAACAGCTAAAGATTTCTTATGCAGATAGATCTAGATTTCAGGATTTGTTATGTTACATTCATGGTGCATGCATACTTAGTCCTATGACATAGTATTATATGAGGCACTGACACGAGCACGGAGTATCTGCATTTACATGTAGTTTTACCCTGCTATTACTAGATGATTAGGATATAATAGTGTATTATTATGACCTAGGATAGCGTCGTGCATTCGATTTCTTTTCGTAGATGTCTTCTACTCACGAGTTGGCAACTCACCCCCGTTGTGCCAAATTTTATTACAGGTTCGATGTACAGGTTTCCCTGGAAGCTTGCTGGCACATCATTTCATTCAGGGTGATTTGCACGGTAGGTTGGTTCACTTGTATCTGAACCACCATCGTACTTTTATTCTTTCATTTGTATCTAGTAAGCTCCATCGACCATACTTGTATTACTTGATATGTTTATTGGACCAGTCTTTTATTTCGACCTTAGAGTCGCGCATGTATTATTCTGATCTGGTGGTTTTGTTTTCATTTGAGTTTTGAGTCTCGCCCTTTGGCGTTGTATACTATTGTGATTATTGTGGTTGTTTCCGCCTGTTGGCGTTGAGCTAGCTCCCATTGGGGATGCTTTTCATTGTTTATGTATATTATACTTGTTTTACCCGTTTGGGGGCCAGTTTTTATAGAGGAGACTCTGCCGAAATTTTTGAGAAAATTGCTGATGCTTTTAAACTTGTTTTCTTTTTCTTCTTCTTCTTCTTTTATGGTTTAGATTTCTGGGCTTCGGCTTACTTAGGTTACGTGGCACCTCTGGACGCTTCGTAATCTAAGTGCCAGTCACGTTCCGTACTTTCGGGTCGTGACAAAGTTGGTATCAGAGCGCTAGGTTTAACTTGTATAAGTCTAGGTGACCCTTGGTTGATGGAGTAGGCGATTTAGGTAGAGTAACATACCGTGGGTATGGTCCGCGGCATACTTACGATACGCTACTCTGCTTAAGGAGCCTTAGGATGTACATTGTCTGCACCGTATTTCATTCGTTCCTTTGATCTATCTTCGTCGATGTTGGAGGGTGGTTTATGTTACCACGGGCACACTAGCAGAGGGAGCTGCGGCTCGAATGCGATAACCATTAGAGTATTGGTTATTCTTGAGGATTGAAGCATTGCTTAGCGTGCGGACGAAGGGTATTCACATGCCGTCCGGATGAAGTTAAAGGGTTCGAACGATTATCAGAAAACCATTTTCCCAAGTTTAAAGTATTCGGAAGAACATGCAGGTATTTTGATGGACCCTCTAGAAGAATGAAACCCTAACTCGACATAATGACCACGAGAACGCCCTTGAACCTTAGGGTTGACGGCAGTTCCGCGGTGTCATTAGTGAGGCTTGGGTTTGCCCTTCTACGGCTGGATCATCGATGCTGGGGTATGTACCGGATATTTTAAACTGTACTTGAGTGTTGAGCTCTCGGAGAATTATGGGATTTGGATGGATCGATCGAAAGTTTTAATGTAGTCCGGATATCAAGTGAAGGGATCGACTATGTGGGAGACTCTAGGTATGAGAATTGCCGTTAGTAGCGCAGTCAGCACAGCTACGAAGAGACGAGTTCGAAGCAATCGACATCAGAGGAAAGAGGCGCACATTGACGATAGTGTTTATGATTGTGATTTAGTGATTTGAATTTCATATTTTCGTTGATTGGATTTTTGGTATTTTGAGGACTTTGTTCTACGATTAGTATTTCATGTGTGTACCTTCATTTCATTCTATTTGTGTTTCATATATCAGTTGTTTTGATGTTGTTTAGTACACACCCAGTACACTTGATTTGGTTTTATATATTTTGAGATTTTTGATTTGATTTCGTGCATAGGGGTTACACATGATTTTGACATATGTTTCGACCTAGTTTTCATGCATTTTTGTGCTGTGATTTCGATTTTGGTATTCGATGTATGTTTTCGTGCACCATGTGCACCTGATTAGGATTCTTGCGCATACTTGGCGCACTTGATGCGATTTTGTGCACACCAGATGCACTAAATCGGGGTTTTGTGCAGATTAGATGCACCTGATAGTGAGTCGTGCACGCCCGTTGCACTTGACAGATGTTTTGGTGCACACATGTTGCACTTATTTTGTTTTTGTGTGTATTCATGGTATCTGTATTTGGTTTCGATTTCAGTGCGCACCGGACGCACATGATATTTTATTGATGTGATTGGGATTGATTTCAGTTTGAGCAGTATGTTTCATAATCATTATTATTTGATTTAGTAACCAGGCGGGACGTGTATGTTAAATAAATGATATATATATATATAGATAATTTTTTTAAATTAAACGTCCGCTACTTATACCGTGACACGTGCATTGCACGGCGATTTTCAAGAGGGGTTTTTGTATGCTCCTTTGTTATGATGTTTAGGCGATTCTACTAGGATGTGAACTATATATAAGTTATAGATTGAGGTATATTATGTTGGTTTTCATATTGAGTTTTGATATTTTATCTTCACCATAACTCCGATGATTGCGTTATGCTTGACGGAGTTGATTTTTGGTTATGTATTGATGATTTCGGAGCCCCGACGATTTGAGTGTTTTGCTAAATGTTTTAGTATTTGAAGGGGGAGTTTTAATTTAAATTCGGGGACCGAATTTCTTAAAGGGGGGAAGATTGTAACATTTTAAAAATAATTAAATAAATAATTAAATAAATAAAATTGTTTAAGTGAATTTTGTGATTTTCGGTAAAGTAAAATGTATTTTTCGTAAAACAAAAGCGTAATTATTTTTCACTATAAATTTAAAAATACCTATTTAAATTATGTAATTACTAGTAAATGGCTAGCCACTTATAAAATTTTAGTTTAATTAAATATTTTTCCTAAATTAATTATTTTAAATATTAACATAAGCTTTATTTTTACACTAAATTAGTGTAAATTAAAAATTTGAATGGTTTTAATTTGTAAAAATGAACCATGGCATATTATAATTTAGTGTGTATCATGCATGATTTATTTGCAAATTTTTCGAAAATTCTAGAGTTTTCTTGAGTTGTTTTAGAAATGAAATAAAAGAAATTAATTAAAATGTTGAAATGACATAAAGAGGTGGATATTTGTGGGGAACTTTCTACATCATTCTCACTCTTTTCTTTCTCTCCCTCTCCTCCCCAAAGTGGCCGGCCTCCTCACCCCATGGCTGCCCCAAAAAAAATTCCCCACTTCACTTGCATTTAAAATCATCAAATTCCATCAAAAAATTCCAAAATAAACCCCAAAATCCATATTTAATCTTTACCCAATATTCTTTAACCTATTGGGCATGGATCTTGGAGATGGAAACCATTATTTTGGAGGCTTATTTCATGCTTAGGTTTCATGTCATGAAGGTATAAATCTCATTCTTTTGATTATTGTTATTTAATGTTTCATTCTAGCATAATTAGAATTAATAAATTAAATATATTTCCAAGTTTTAAAAATTCAAGTTAGGGTTGTAAAATCAAGTTATGATTTTTATTAATTAATTAGGCTTATAATAACTAGTTTAACAATTTTAGAATGAGAAAATCTTGCATGGTTGTTGAATTGTAATTTGTTCATTCAAATTGTTTAAATTAAGTATTTTTGCTAACTAGGTTTTTTATAAAACATAATTATTGGTGATATAAAATTCTAATTGAGGTTGTTATCACTAGATTATGGTTTTAGTGAGGATATTAACTTGTTATTGGAATGGAAAACTTAACTTGGTTACTAGTTCTTTTGATAATTGAAAAATAGTGATAAAACATGCTATTTTGCTAACTAGATTTTGGAAATTCTTAAATAAATGAGATTAAAAATATAACTTATGGTTTCATTAAATCATTATCATCATGAATTGTGTTTTAATACATTAATTCATGCAAAATCATGTTTTGTGGTGGAATTGTGGTATTTTGCTTGAAAATTGTTAAAGGTTGCAAACTAGAAATTTCAAATTAATACAAATTTGTGTAATAAAAATATAGTAATGGTTTTTATAGTCTAGTTATGCTATTTAATGAGTTTTATAACCATTGGTTTCATTTAAATGTCAAGTTTTGATGAAAAACGGTAAATTGGCATTTTCGGGTTTTACGAAATTGGACGGTTTGATGGATTTTAGGGTTTCGATGGATTTAATCATGTTTTATAATATAAGTAATGTGTTTTAAAACAACGAGTTATTTGTTGATGTTTATCTCGATCCATCGGAGTTTGTATGCCGATATCGAGCGATATTTGGTGCTTTTGTGTGGACGGGACATAGGTTTTAACCTAAGCTTGTTCCTTGCGTCGTTTTGACTTTTGTATGTGATTTAGTTTACGATGCTATTTATATGTTTGCATTTAGGTACCCTCACGTGGACTGCGGGCGATGAAGAGGAGGATGGCGACACCGTTTTTGGCAGACATGGACCAGGTGAGTAGATGTATATCTAGGGGGGAAGTCGGGTGGATGGCGTTTAGCACCCCCGCAACGTAGAATAGGAATAGTACTTATTGACATTAGGAAACTAGATGTGACCCTAGATTCTTAAAGAGTAGGACCCTAGTAATGACCCAGGCTGGACTAGACTGATTTAGGAAAACCATATCAGAGGATGAGTACCTTGGAAGAGGTTCGTAGGTTTCAGATAGAAACACACACACGCACACACTGAAACTCGACATGGGGTATACGTGTATGTGTATATATATAAAACTAGGTATAGGTATATATATATATATATATATACAACACGTATATGGGATTCATTGATGTGATATGATATCCGAGGTATGATGAAACAGTATAACTGGGTTTGATGCCGTGATTCTTGGCTATACAGTTGTATTAAGTGTTAGCGGGTCATTAGAGAATGAGATAATGAACATGTATACTTAAATTATAATGGGTGGTGATGATATTGAGGTATATGGGACTCTAAAATAGTACCCGGACTGTAACTTGTGATTGATCACGATATGGGATATGTATGACTTGATTACGACATCATATAGGTGTGACCTGATGTCGATATCATAAAGGTGTGACTTGAGGACGATATGATACATATGACATGATATTTCTGAGGATAAACTAATGATGCTTATTATGATGGCAATGATATATGATTGATGTATGCGATCACAGTTTAGCACCTTGATCATGAGATGTGTTGATGATGACATTATACAAATGATGAGACACCTAGGAGATACTTGACCCGTACCCTGATATTGGGATGCCGTACGATGGATTTTACCGTACGAGGCATAAATATAATGATTGATCCGCACTCTTGATTCGAGGAAGCCGTACTACGTACGTGACGCTATTGAGGCCGGATCGCCGACTATTAGAGATATTGATTCAGACCTTAGGTAGACTCTTGTTTCTTATTGACTAGTTTCTTAGGTTTTGTTTCCTTAGGAGGTTAGATGGACACTAGATTAGGTTCGAGTCATATAGTGGTAGTGGTAATGGTATATCAAATGAGTGGATAACATACATCCGTCTTACTTTCACACTGTAATCATAATGTTGCATGTTCATACATATGTTGCTATAATCAGTATAAACCTTACCTGTTAGGACACCAGCACCATTACCGATGATGCGCATATTCCACGCACACTCATTTGCCGGCTCACACACATCATCATCGGTAATTGCTATGTCACGCACACTTTAGATCATATTATCCTTTATTGATAGAACCAGCAAACAGCTAGATCGATATATAATATTGTGATTACTCTCAGATGTTAGTCTAGACATGGAATTTATTACTTAGACATTCATGCATTCATGTTTTCATGTTATCATGCAGTATTATGGGCATATGGCGACACTTGTCATATACTTACTCATGATTTTGAGATTTGGGTTTCTATGAGATTTCTGGATTTTTGGGGAAAACCGCAAGAATATATAAAAAACTTCTCTCTCTCTCCTCCTCTCCTTTTAAAATAAGATGCGGTTTTCTCGTGATGTATGTGTCGTCCACCATGAGATTTCATGTTTTCTGATGGATTTCGAGACCCGATTCGAGGAGTGGATGAACCGTCTCGGGTACATGGTGGGCCCGGTATGGTACCCCGGGGCAAGAAGATCGAGTTGTAGATGATGAGCCTGGCAGGGGAAGGCTACCTACCGGTGATGTCTGGCGCGGCGGATATCCGGAGGATACCGACCGTTGTCGTGAGATTTGATGATATGGGCCGATCCGGACTGACGGAGCCCGAGATATTGAGACTTGAGATTTACATGTTTTGTGTCGATGCTTGACATAGTTTTCTATGGATTTCATTGTTGCTATTTCAGATTTCTATACACATTTTACATGGTAACAGCTAAAGATTTCTTATGCAGATAGATCTAGATTTCAGGATTTGTTATGTTACATTCATGGTGCATGCATACTTAGTCCTATGACATAGTATTATATGAGGCACTGACACGAGCACGGAGTATCTGCATTTACACGTAGTTTTACCCTGCTATTACTAGATGATTAGGATATAATAGTGTATTATTATGACCTAGGATAGCGTCGTGCATTCGATTTCTTTTCGTAGATGTCTTCTACTCACGAGTTGGCAACTCACCCCCGTTGTGCCAAATTTTATTACAGGTTCGATGTACAGGTTTCCCTGGAAGCTTGCTGGCACATCATTTCATTCAGGGTGATTTGCACGGTAGGTTGGTTCACTTGTATCTGAACCACCATCGTACTTTTATTCTTTCATTTGTATCTAGTAAGCTCCATCGACCATACTTGTATTACTTGGTAAGTTTATTGGACCAGTCTTTTATTTCGACCTTAGAGTCGCGCATGTATTATTCTGATCTGGTGGTTTTGTTTTCATTTGAGTTTTGAGCCTCGCCCTTTGGCGTTGTATACTATTGTGATTATTGTGGTTGTTTCCGCCTGTTGGCGTTGAGCTAGCTCCCATTGGGGATGCTTTTCATTGTTTATGTATATTATACTTGTTGTACCCGTTTGGGGGCCAGTTTTTATAAAGGAGACTCTGCCGAAATTTTTGAGAAAATTGCTGATGCTTTTAAACTTGTTTTCTTTTTCTTCTTCTTCTTCTTTTATGGTTTAGATTTCTGGGCTTCGGCTTACTTAGGTTACGTGGCACCTCTGGACGCTTCGTAATCTAAGTGCCAGTCACGTTCCGTACTTTCGGGTCGTGACATCACCGGTAGGTACTCGCCCGCCTCCAGGCTCAATCGGCAAAGTCCATCGATCATCTTACCGAGGGGAACCATACCGGGTCTACCATGTACCCGCAATCGGCTCGTCCACTCCTCGAATCAAGTTTCACATGTCGCTCTTAGCACCGAGAAAACACATGGTGGACGCACTGAAATATCATATCAAGGGTAACCGGGTTTCTAAAACAATGACATATTCTCTTTTGAAATACCCACGGTTCCCAAATCCAGAAATATCATGGAAACAGCAACTCTCAATGCGTATAATCAGAAAGCATGATGTATGTGACATGTAAAAGAAATGTAAGCATATCAATCTGTCATGCAAGAATCATATCCTGAATGCAACAGTACTACCGTGTAGTGACATGGCAATTATCGATGATGAAGTGTGTGAGCCGGCAAGCAAGTGTACGTGGAACATACGCATCATCGATAATGGTGCTGGTGTCCTAGCAGCATGACTGTAATATATCAATAAACACAAGCAATGCAATGCAAATAGCATGAGTATACGGGATCGAAAATCAACGCAACAATAAAGAATCTGCCTCAAAAATATATCATGTAGCTTTGCCATTTGAAATAAGATGAATCAGGGTTTTTGGTAAAATAAGGGCTACGGTGTTTTAAGAAAAGATGTGTCGTTTCGAAAATATCCGTAGAATCCCTTTTTGCCTATCTTTAAAAAAATATCCCTGATTCGTTAGTTTTGAAATAGGTATGACTCGGGTCTCGTCTAACGCCTACTATGCGAACTACGGACCCACCTATCAAGTCAATCGGGAGGGGTATGGAAACCACTTAAATCCGAGTCGATATACATATATATAAACAATAGTCGGTGATCTCGCCTCAATAGTATTATGTACGATACAGTATATCATATAACATCCTCGAGTCATGGGTGCGGATCTAACATAAATAATAAGTTCGTACGGTAAATCGTCGTGCGGCATCCCAATAGCTGGGTACGGGTCAATATCACATTAATCTAGGGTACAGATCTAAGTCTAGTACAATCGATACCATCTATATAAGTATGAATGTGGGGTAAAACATATGCCCAAAGGCCCGCTAAAGCATCCTGTCGTATCTCCCATACGAATCCTGTCATGTCGCCGATCTCACGGCCTCAAATCGAATCACATCGACTCAACCCGCATCCCATGCACTATCCATAATCCAGTATATGTACACATAGTCCCATACCCATATGAACACATACAAACACATATTCCCATATACCCATACGAAAGAAAGTATGTATGCAAGTGTGTGTGCGTATGTGTGTGTATGGGTGCAACCCCAACTTTAGGGTTTCGCACTTACACTAAACCAATCCATCTTATCATCAATAATCTCAAAGAACATATAATAAATATATGTGTGTATACGTATTCGTATACATCACCACGGACTGCGGGGGTGCTATACGCCATCCACCCGACTTCTCCCCGTAGATATAAATCTACTCACCTGGTCTTCGCTCGACGAAATCGATAACGCCGTGCTTCTTCGCCTCGGAATCATTGCGAGGGTACCTACAATAATAAACCGTCGCAATACGTATTAAAATCGATGCAGAAAACCGACACAGCGCACAGCGTGCTCATAGGTTGAAACCTATGGCCTAAACGTGCAAATCAATCAACCAATCCCTGTTGTCGATGTACGAACACCCGACAACCAAATACAAATCCAAATATCAAGAAAGTGCATTTTAAAATACGGAAAACATAGCCTAAAACACACCAAAATGCTTCCAGATTTTCCCCAGGTGACAATTAGCCAAAACTGCATATAGGAGGGGTCTAATTTAGTGCAAAATGAGCCCTAGAACAAAAATGAACCCATTCCCCCCTACTCTGGCCGCAAATTGCAGCCAGAATGATTAAATATGCGGCCGGGGATTTGAGTTAGGGGCTCGGGTCTTGGTGGTAGCTTCCTAGGTGCCTACATGACTCACTGTCAGCTCAATTTTATTTTAGGGGTCTCGGGGTGATAGCAGATTCCTAAATACACTCCCAGATTTCATAACTTTTCCAATATCGGTTTCTAAATCCATATTTCGGGTTTCCACTCTCAGGTTTAGGTTTCAATTCATGCACTAGGGTGTTTATCTAACCTCTACTGAGCTCAATTTCACATTACAACTCACAATTTCCTCAAACCTTAAATAGGTTTTCTTTAAGTCCACAATCACACACAATATCGGTTCTAAACTTGCATAGGGGTATAAGAAATGCTAAAACTCAAGTAATGATCCAGAAATTTACCTCATTTGCAACTCAAGAATTTTCTTGAGTTGCCTCAAGTGGCCAAAATCCTAGCTTCCTTGGTCCAAAGTGTAGATCTCGAGCTCGTGCACACTTTTAATGAAAGGAGAGAGGTGTTTTGGTGATGTTTGTGAGATGATTTAGGGCTTGAAGAGGGGAGGTGAGGTGAGGAGCAGCAGCAGCAACAAGAGGGAGAGGGAGAGAAATGAGTGAAGATTGAAGAGGAAATGGCTAAGTCTTGGTCAAAATAACCCATACCTGTCTCTCTCTCACCAACCCTCATATTATATTACTTTCCATTTTCCTTTTTCCTTTTAAAAACCTTCTCACTGGAATAGTAACCCCAAAGTAAAACCATGGCAAGAAAATGTAACACAAGTGTACAAAAAGATATGCGCATGTTTTGCACAAAATTGATAAAAATACGATTAGCGATTTTTAATCGCGATTAGCGCTAAATTAGCATATAATTGACCACAGACACTTAAAAATGGCATAATTCCAATAAATACCCCATTTTAGAATTTTCCATAATTTTCCATATTTTTTCTCCATTTATTTGCATTTAATTATGCCAGAATATTAAAATATTCAATAAAATAATATTAAATTATAAAAATTCCCAAAAATAATATTTTATTATTTTGGAACGTTACACAAGAATGGTGCGGTATTGAAGTTCGTCGAGTTGGACGGAACTCAAGAGAGCATTCAGGTACCTACTGATAGAATCAATGCAAGGGTCGCGAAAATTGCGAATCTGGCAGAAGCGTAAAACAAAAATTATATGAAAGGATGCACCAATTCCATAACTAAAAGATCCCATTTACTAATAATTGCAAACTACAAGTAATCTAAAGAAGAGTTTAGGGGGCCACAGCCTCTATAGCGTGTCCACCCAATCGTGGAAGAGCCATGCTAAACTCTATCGCCTCCGGATCGAGATTGTAAGACAATCTCCTCGCCGGAGATGAACCACATCAAGAAAACCCCAAATCAAGTTTCATCTCCACCACTAGACTAATCTATATGAAGAAATCTAATCTAATGGTTTACTAATCCATTGTATTAAGAGACGCAGTCAACTCACACTAATTTTCCTCTCTCATTTTGTTCTCTACTTGAAATTGTTAGGAATATGTATGCTCTAGAGGCCATTATTTTATGATATAGTGGATGCTTGGACATATATGTAGAGGACTTTGTTGCTCGATATGATAGTATGCAATCTGATTGCTCTTTATGTTAACATGTACACTTGTATTGTTATACTGTCTCTCTGATGCATATTGATAAAGCCCTCAGGATATTAGCTTGACTACCAGGACTATGATGTAGATCATACTAGTAGGGCTTGTGTAGTCCGCAAGCACATCCTTTAACAGTTCCTAGTCGAGAGAATATCGAGACAAGGCATCGATATTCTAGAGTAGACTAGTGTGTATGTTTCTTGACCCGGTATGGGGCAATGGTTGATACCACATTTATTGGTGTTTGACATAAAAGATTGTACGCAGGTGCTCATTAGAGAATGGGTACACCGAACAGGACTCGCCGAGAACTCCTAGTTGGTACCATACATATCGTCAGATAGCAGTAATCTGGTGACACTTGTACAGGTTGGTCTGTAGACCCGAAATCATCACAGTGTATTGGTGGTTCCCACTGTGCTTTGATTTCCTTCCTACCACGGCTCAAAGGAGTCGTGCAAACAGGTGGATTTTGGGTACAGTCCCAAGTCACATGGAGGCAATGAGCGATAGGAGGGGTTTCGTCTCTTCAGGTATAGGGAGTTAATGTTGCGCTATGCTCGAATAGCTATAACAGCAAGTTCCTGTCCAGGGCTGATGAGAATAACTGGTAAGTGTTATCAGTAGTTTCTCGAACGGTTATAGGCCACACATCGACATGACTTATCAAGTTACTGAGCTTTGACGATTCTACCCCTAGACTTGATATGCGACATATCAGACGAAGAGACCAGACTGTACGGTAAGTGTTGCTTATAGGCTTTGAGGGAGTTTGGATAAGCTTGCTTGTTGATCTTCTATTCTCTCAATACCTGGGTAGCCATTACGTCCAGCTAGTACTGCTGACGGCTTGTGGGTGACTGATGTGATCATTACCTAGTGCTGGCGTATTGAGGAGTCTTAAGAGTCCTACACAGAGATTTTCTAGCTCAAGCGAAACGAAATAGGGCACATATATAATATGTGCGGGAGCTTGATTAAATACGAGTATGTGATACTGTATTCTAATCTCGCGATATTTGATATCGGTTAGGTTATATATAATATAACCGGATTATTGAATCAAGTGTTGATTCAATAATTTGTTATATATATATATATATATATATTTGATATTGGCCGGTTATATATGATATGACCGGATTATTGAATCAAGTGTTGATTTAATATAAGGTATTGAATAAAAGACGATTGTAGGTGATATAACCGGTTTATTGAATCAAGTGTTAATTTAATAATGTGATATACATATATATAATATTAGTCGGTTATATATGATATAACCGGATTATTGAATCAAGTGTTGATTTAATAATTTGATATATATTTGATATATTAATATATATTAACTAATATTAGCTCACTAATGAATTTCTTCTCTTGTATATATATATATATATAATGATATATATATATATATATAATGATATATATATATGATATATATATATAATATACTTTTGTGTCATGGTGGATGATACAAAGAACATAGGTGTATGAGACACACACCAAGACTAAAGATAATTAGGGTGATTATTTATTAAGAGGAAAATAAAATTAGTGGAAATGAGAATGGTTTAGATGCTTGTATAAGCCATGACTCATCTCACTTATTTTTGTTTTACTCTAGATATTTTCTAAACCCAAACATTTATCTTTAGCCCATGGTTAAGTCTCTCATATCACTTTAGATATTTCTTCACCTAAGTTCATCTTCTTCCTCTTTAGCTTTATTTGAGTAGGAAAAATAAAAAGAGAAAAGAATTTCTAAAGTGAGAAAAATTCATACTTCATTAACCTACTCTTATCTATCCCATAAGATTAGGTTGTTTGCTTCACTAATTTTTTGATTAGTGAAGAGATAGCTTGAGTTAGAGAAACTTCAAGGTGGATCATCTTTGACCTCGAAGACGACGTAGCAAGCTCGATCCTTACTTCAAATGGAGCCAAGAAGAGTTCTAGGGACCACTACTTGGAGCTTAGGGGCTAGGAGTGAAGGACTTGGTCTGCAAAGGTTGTAACCCTCTTCACTTAGTGTAAAACTTGTTTACTTGCTTACAAATCCTAATTCTCTAGTTCGATTCTAGGTTAGTGTAGCTTAGGCCTCTAGATTTTTTAAAATTGCATATTTGATGCATGTGGAAACCTAGTAGTGGTGCTAAGACACACTTTCATGATATCAGAGCCAAATTAGAGTATTAGACGATGTATAGGAATTGCGAAACCAAAACGACTCCGAAACTGTAAACCCAAAACCCTAGTTTCTGTCCAATTTTTAAAGTCATCTGAAATTTTTTTAAACAAGTGCAGAAGGATACATATGATGTATATAGAACACCAGAGAAAAACGAAGCTATGACTATAAAATTTGGCCGGCGAGATTTCATTTTTGGCCGGCCTGGCTGTTTCTATTAATGTGGATTGCATTCATTTTTGTTTGGTGTTTCATTCTCTTAGATTTATGGTTTTAGGTACTGTTTGTTTTACCCAGATTGCATGTGATGTTATCTTTTCAATTGGGGAAATTCGGAGTGTTTTATAGTCGCAATTTTAACATCGTTTCGGGTTTAAGTTTGATATGTGATGCAATATTTCGAATCCACAATAATTAGTTTTGTGAAAACTAGTTAGTGTTTGATAAATCTAGCATTTTAGTCTCGGCTCATCGATTGCCACGGAGTTTCGATTCAGATCAAAACTCTGTCGTAATCACGTATTATACGTGAACACTCGTCGGGAAAACAACTAGATAGTCATTCCCCATAACCTCTACCAAGTGACTTTAGGAGAACCCCGTTGCCAAAAGCATCCACTCGGGTGCTTGCGGCCATGGTATTCCGCCTAAGTGTACTTCGTTCACGGCATCGGGGGTGCGGCAATCTACTGAAGTTCCCGACAAGCATTTGATCAGGTAGTCGAGAATCTTGTTGAATTACCCGACAAAGTTATTGAAAAGTGTTTTCGATTTGAGACTAAAATGCAAGGTTTATAGGGTTAGGCATGAAATTCTGAATATGAGATATTCCGGATTTATGATGTCTAAGGTTTATGCGGATTCTAATTATTATAGTTTCATTTATTTTCTGCGACCGTAAGTGTAATATGTGGGGTGTCTCAGATCTCGTTGCTATACATCAACAATATTCGGGATACACATATTTACTTACGTTGATGACATGTGATATTATGTGTTGCTGTGATATGTTATATTGGATCTTCGTGATTGAATAGCCGGGTTTTTTTTACATGAGATGAGAGTTTTTCTATTTTTATTCATGTAAAATTGTATGTAATATTCTTTTATTGGGACACTTCCGGGTTGAGGATGATGTCTCTATTAATGTATATTATTTGCTTTTCCGCATTAGGATAGACCCAAGGCGGGGAGCACAAGTAACCGGGTTCTAGAGTCCAGTGGGAGACCATCTTAAGGAGTCGAGACCGGGTCTCCTAACTCTAGAATTAGCAGGGTTGCTTGCCGCTCTCGTAGTGTTTTAGGGATGTGGGTTTGGCTATTCATCACGACCATGGAATCCATGTTTTTCATTACTGGCTAAATTTAAAACATGGACCTCCTAGTATATCCAATATTTCATATATTTGCTTCTGCTGCTTGAGTTCTGTGATGTGATCATATAACTGCGTGAGACGAATGCTATATATATATATATATATATATATATATATATATATATATAAACGTTGCTTATGTTTTGCACCCGCACTAGTCCAGCCCTCGTTCTGTCGTCAGTTAAGTAACTTAACGGTGCATAACAAGGCCCCGTGGCGAAAGCGGATAGCATAAGCGTAGGTTCTATTTTCGTTTCTTCTGTGATGTTTAGGAAACATAAATGATAAGACGTCATTAATGAGATTAATAAAAGAAAAAACCTAAAGATGTTGTAGAATCAAATTTTTCAAAAAGGTAACTCTAGTTATTGCTTTGTATAGAGGTATTCTTTTATGAATATCCTGCACCTCATGCGATGAGGAAAGAGCCTAGATCCCTTCACCGGGAGTGACCTCTTTATCAAAACTAGCAAATGCTATAACCCACTCGGTTTGTTTTGAAAACTACTCGATTTTAAAAGCGGAGCTTAAACCACTCTTTTTCAATTCACTGGATTCTACAACGATATCAAGTTCATTATGATAAAGGTTTTATTCAAAACCAGTCGTAGCCCTCCGTCGTTTCAGATAAATGCTATTTAGTATTCGTGCTGCGTTTGTTGACCATAGCCAGGGCGTAGTATACGGTAGCTGATTAGTGTTTATCTACAGTATATGATGTGATTGGATTAAGATAGTCATACAGCTTTATTGACCATAGCCAAGGGTCGTACGAGTGGGTTTAATTCAAACACGAAATGACGGGCTGAACTTGGCTAGCGCTTATGATTTGTTGACCATAGCCGAGATCATAAGTCGCTAGGGGTAAAAATAGATATTGGGAATTTCAAGTGTTGAAATTTGCAATGAGATTGCATACCTTCTGTGAGATTGTTGGATCCCGACACCCACTGCGAGTATGTGTTACTCCTGAGAGAATTTTCCACTTTACAATTAGCTGATCCAGTAGATTTCTAAGAAATGTGTTAACGGGGTTATGCCTCTGTGTAACACCTTAGAATACGATTAGTGTTAATTAAGCGATAATGCGGATTTTTAGTAAAAATTTTACCAAAATAGTTTTCAAATATTTTATAAAAATTAATTAATATTTTATTAATATTTATTTTGGGCTTGCACACACATGTGCATGTTAACCTAGGGTTAATTAGGGGTTAACCATGCTTAAGTAGCCATGGCACCTATCCCATTCCATTAAGTTGTAATATGTATTTATTTAAAAGTATCTAGTTTTAAAAAAATAATTAAGGTTTGAATTGGTTGACTTGTGAGAGGAAGAGAGAGAGGGGGCATGATGGCATGGAGCAAGCATGTCATGCATTTAATAGGGAGAGAGAAGGGCATGGCTCTCTCTAAAACTCACCCCTCATTCTCTCACCCTCACTCATACATACACCCTCTCTCATACACTCCCTCCTCTTATTCACTTTTCATTTCTTCACCTCATTATCTCCCTCACATCTCTCAACTGAAACCCTAGCTCAATCCTCACAAACTCACACCAAATCTCCACTAAACTTCACTCAAACCCTTCACAAGCCAAAATCAAGCCACTAGAATCACTTGGAGCATGGAAAGATAGGGTTTTGAGCAAGTGTGGTTAGCTAATGACTCTAAGCTGTTAGTTAGGAGTTTATTATTGTTGTGTTGCGTTGTCGTCTCAGTTTAGAATGATAAAGATATAGTTTTAGTGCAATATCGTATTTTTAGTGTCTTTTTGGATGTATGTGATCTGCTGTGACCACGAGTGCTCACAGTAAAAACTAGCATTGTAGTAGTGCAGTGTTAGAGACCCTAAGTGTTCACCTGAAAACTTAACCCGACCCTACCGGTTTTAGCCGGTGACTTTTAGGGAAAATCCGGTGAGCTCGGCCGAAGAGGGGACTGGGGTTTTGTGTTTTTGTGTGTAGATGTCTGCAGTTGTTTTAGAGTGTTTGGTACTGCTAGATTTTTAGGTTGTGACAGTATGTAAAATCTGGGATCGATTAGCTAGTTTTTAGTGTTTCGACGACGCGCGTTACGATATCCGATACGGTGTCCGACTCAATTCTGTGCTTCGTATGATTTCTGGACTTGGGTTTGTTTTAGATTGTCGCTACACTCGTTAGCCACTAAGCGAACACTTGAGAGGGCGTTGGAGTCGGTGCGTCGATTTAAGCGTAGTATGTACGTATTATTAGTCCATTTCTAAGTTACACTTGTTATGTTTCGTGTGTTAATAGGATCGCAAGTGGGGACTTCGGACGCTGCAAAGAAGGGAAAACAAGTGGTTGGCTTTACTTAGCTCGAGATCGTCGGTGGGTAGATTTAACATCTATGAGGAAATCTCCGTATGACGTTTTGCGCCAAGTTTTGATATGATAGTATAGCCGCATGTTTATATTCATATATGTTGATTGTGCATGAGCATCATTGTATACCATAACTTGTTATGCCTTGACTTAGTGTCTAGTAGATACTGCACCATTACTGACGGTTCATGTTGCACGAGCATGAAATTGTATGCTACACCCTCACCGTCGGTAATTGCCATAACACACACAACCTATACACATATGCAGTATTGTATTGTAATTGACATTGAGACATTGATTTCTATTCTATTGCACATATGAAATGCATCATGCATACATAGTTACATGTACACCTTTATATGATATTGCATTGGATTTTGGAAGAACTGGGAACCGCGTGATATATTTTAAAACGGAATTCATTTAAAAGAGCGGCTTTCCCTTGATATGGTCATATTACTGTTTTATGTTGCATATATCATATTTCATGGATTTACGCATTGAGATATGGTTTTCATGTGATTTATGGATTTGAGAACCGTGATATTATTTCAAGAAAATTTGCATTGTTTTGAAAACCCGATTTCTCTTGATATGATATTTTAGTGCGTCCATCATACGTTTTCTCGGTTCTGAGACGTATGATAGAAACCCGATTCGAGGAGCTGGTTGATCCGTTTGCGGGTTCATGGTGGACCCGGTATAGTACCGCGGGGAAAGAAAGGGATGTTGTGTAGTAGACGATGAGCCTGGCAGAGCGACTACTACCTACTGAAGATTGGTTGGACCAGGCAGCTATCCGGAGGATACCGACCGGAGTCGAGAGATGGATATGGGCCGATCCGGACTGACGGAGCCCGATATATATGGATTTGCGTGTCGATATTAGACATGAGTATTTCATGATGTTTTCGAGTGCCGATGTTGGGCACTCGCGTTCTATGAGAATTACATATGTGAGGGTCGATCAGAGAGACGGCGCCTGAGGTATTGGGATTTAGGGTGTCGATGATGGACACTGGGTTTTTCCACGATGATGATTCGTAATGATGATATGTTTTAACCCATACTCAGCATTCATTGATATGCATTGCTTCATGTATTTGTAGTACCTGATAGAGTACCTTTTATGATTGTTGCATATCCATATTAGTATATTGATACTATCAGATTTCATGTGATAGAGTATCGCAGTACGTGCATACCTGCGATTACATGTATAATATTACTTTCTATTCATGAGTTGGCAACTCACCCCCGTTGTGCCACAGTGTTTTGCAAGTTGACCCTCAGAGTAATCGCGGCAGGGCTATCTTATTGTATCTTTTTTTGCAGCGGATACCGCTACGGTTGGCTGTGAGCCGTTTTGCTATAGATGGGTTTTGCGGTTATCCGTTTACATTCATTGTATATCTCTCATTGTATCAAGTACTCTCCATTTACCATTTCATGTATTGACTTAGAGACGAGTTGTGAGGACGATATTGAATATTATTTTGTAACTTTGGGTGTCGAGCTCATATGCGCCGGGTTTTATTTTGCAGTTTTTTCTTTTATGTTGTTTTTCATTTATATTGTCCATTTCTTCGCTACGGCGTCGTATATATGCTTGTGGTTGTTGTTTCCGCCTTTGGGCATGATTTGCTCCCATTTGGGGATACTTTATTTATATCATATATTGCTTTACTTATATCTTATGTTTGTACCTGTTTCGAGGCTAGTTCTTACAAAAGAGGTACTGCCGAAATTTTTAAGAAAATAAATTTAAAATTTAAATATTTTACTTGAGATTTCCAAATATTTTCAACAACGTCTTTATCACTTACTACTTTTGATGGTTTAGATTTCTGGTTTTTCAGCTTACTTAAATTGCGTTATGCCTGTAGATGTTACGTGATTTAAGTGCCGGTCACGTGCTAAATTTTGGGTCATGACAAAGTTGGTATCAGAGCGCTAGGTTTTATCTTTCGGAGTGTAGGATGACCTTGCTATGATGGAGTAGGTAGCTTAAGCAGAGTGACGTAGCGTGTGTATGTTCCGCGGCATACTTACAACATGGTACTCCGCCTAAGTGACCTTAAGACTTATTGGTTGAAATTCCTTCCGTGATTATATACATCCTTGTGATTCGATTTCCGTGATCTTATCGTATCCTGTTTTCATTTCAATCCACTAAGCCGCCGAAGACTACGAGGGCACAGAGAGCGGCTATGAGAGCCGAGGTCAGAGTTTGCTCGTCTGAGACGAGGACTGACCAGGGCGGTACGCCCGTTGTTCAGGAGCAAGTTGATCCACCTTCGCTTGATCATATTACTAGGCTAAAGGCCGGTATGCAGGATTTGCGCCAGATGATGGGATCGTTAGTCGAGGCCACACAGAGACAGGAGATTGTCCCACCCGTTGCGGGGACCGCGATGGTTCCTTCTGTTCCGGTAGTTGTACGTGGAGCTACGGAGGTTATCACCGTATCGTTATCTGAGTTCATGAGGCTGAAACCTTCGGTTTTCACCAGCACTGATGCAGCTGAGGATCCGCAGTCATTTATCGATCGGATGGCCAGGATATGTCGTTCGCTGAGATGCTCCGACGCGAGATGGGAAGAGTTCGCGAGTTTTCGTCTGGAAGGTCTTGCCCATAAGTGGTGCGAGTCTTTAGAGAGGGGCAGAGCTACAGGTCTTTCTCTAATGGCCTAGGTTGAGTTCGTGACGGTGTTTCTTGCCCGTTTTCTTCTGCAGAGTGTCAGGGATGCTCGAGCGTGTAGATTCAAGTCGTTATGCCAGACTCCGGGTATGACAGTGGCCGAGCTATCTGTGTATGCTCCGTATTTGGTGGACACTAAGGAGATGCGGATCAAGAGGTTTGTTCGAGGCCTGCTTACCCAGTTGTTCCTCGCTATCAGCGCACAGCATTGTGATACATATGCAACCGCAATGGACGCGGCCCTACTAGTTGAGGAGCGTCTTTCCGAGACGTCGGTCATTCCGGAACCGAAGAGGGTTCGTACTGGTATATCAGCCCGGAGATAGATGTTTAGACGCCACGACAGATTTTGTTCAGGTACGGGGAGTAGCAGAAGCTTGGGATCAGGCCAGTTATTCAGTACTTATCCCAAGGAGGGTCAGAAGTCATCGTCTGGATGTTTCCGGTGCGAGAGTTTTTATCATCGTGTTTAAGATTGTACCGAGCCACGTGAGGACGAGGCAGCCGTATCGCATGTTACCTTACCACCTTCTCCACCTCAGAGAGTGGTTCCTCTTGCACCTGTTGTTGCTCCGCGTCAGACTTATGCTCAGAGTGGTCATGGTCGCAGGGGGTTTGTTCAGAGAGGACGGGGTGGCAGAGGCAAAGGACACCCGGTTGTAGGTAGGGGGAAGGCATGAGTTTTTACTTTGACTCATCAGGACGCGTAGGCGTCCAATGCTGTGGTTTCAGGTACTCTTTCAGTATGTTCTTTTGGTGCGCACGTGTTGTTTGATCCGGGATCTACGCACTCGTATGTTTCTACACACTTCATGCCGATATTGGGCCGAGAGTCGTGTTTGCTAGATCAGCCACTTGTTGTGACTACTCCTGTTAGCGAGTCGTTTGTTGCGCGACACGTGTTTCGGTCGTGTGTCATCCGTATTGGAGATAGAGATTCGTCCGTCAACTTGATCCTTCTTGAGATGTTGGATTTCGACGTTCTCCTAGGCATGGACTGGTTAGCTACTTGCTATGCGTCTGTGGACTGCCGCAAGAAGACAGTCAGATTTTGTTTTTCCGGCGAGTCAGTTCTTATTGTGCAGGGGGACCGTGGTGCCGCCCCTCATAGTTTGATTTCTACATTTTGTGCTAGTCAGCTTTTGAGGAGAGGATATCGGGGATTCTTAGCTTTCATTTGTGATACCGGAGCCACAGTAGATTCGTTGGACCGGGTTCCTATCGTGCGAGAGTTTCCCGACGTTTTTCCCGATGAGTTACCTGGATTGCCGCCAGAGCGTGAGATTGAGTTTTGCATAGATTTGATCCCGGCATGGGGCCTATTTCTATACTGCCTTACCGGATAGCCCCGGCGGAGCTTAAGAATCAGTTGCAAGAGTTTCTTGATAGGGGACTTATACGTCCGAGTGTTTCGCCTTGGGGAGCTCTTGTCCGGTTCGTCAAGAAGAAGGACGGCAGTTTGAGGTTGTGCATTGAATATCGTCAATTGATCCGAGTTACAGTTCGGAATAGGTATCCTTTACCCCGCATTGACAATTTGGTTGATCAGCTCCAGGGTACGGGATATTTTTCCAAGATTGATTTGAGATCGGGTTATCATCAGTTGCGAGTTCGGAATGATGACGTTCCGAAAACTGCTTTTCGTACGCGCTATGGGCATTATAAGTTTTTGATGATGTCGTTCGGACTCACCAATGCCCCAACAGTGTTCATGGATTTGATGAACCGTATTTTTAGGCCATTCCTTGACCAGTTTATTATTGTGTTTATTGATGACATTCTGGTTTATTCCAAGAGTCGAGAGGAGCATGAGCAGCACTTGAGGATTGCTTTGCAGACATTGAGAGAGCACCAGTTGTTTGCTAAATTCTTGAAGTGTGCCTTCTGGCTTGATAGTGTTGACTTCCTTGGTCATGTGGTTACGGGAGACGGTATTAGTATGGACCCGAGGAAGATCGAGGCCGTACTGCTTTGACCCAGACCTGTATCAGTGACAGTGGTCCGCAGCTTTTTAGGCTTAGCCTGTTATTACCGCCGTTTCATGCAGGACTTCTCGAGTATCGCTGCACCGCTGACCGGACTGACCAGGAAGGGAGTTCCTTTTCTTGGGACTGAGGCATGTAAGAAGAGTTTTAAGCAGTTGAAGACTCGGTTGACAACTGCACCAGTATTATCTTTTCCTTCTGGATCGGACGGCTTTGTCGTTTACTGTGATGCTTCTCGAGTGAGGCTTGGTTGTGTATTGATGCAGCATGATAGAGTTATCGCCTATGCTTCCCGACAGTTGAAGAAGCACGATCAGAATTATCCCACTCATGATCTTGAAATGGCCGCGGTGGTCTTTGCGGTTAAGATTTGGAGACACTACTTGTACGGGGAGTCGTGTCAGATTTTCACGGACCACCAAAGCTTAAAGTACATCTTCCAGTAGCGAGATCTGAATTTGAGACAGCGCCGTTGGATGGAGCTTGTGAAGGATTATGATTGTGAGATCTTTTACCACCCGGGCAAGGCGAATGTAGTAGCCGATGCTTTGAGTCGTAGGCCTAGGGGTAGCTTGTCCCAGTTGAGCGCCGTTCAGAGACATTCTTCTGCAGATTGGCAAATCTTGTGCGACAGCAGAGTACAGTTTGAGTTCACTTCCACTAGGGGAAAGCTTGCTCATGTCCGCGCCCGTCCACTTCTACTTGATCGTATTCGTGAGGCACAGCCCGCCGATGCCCGTTTGTCTGAGATTCTTGAGTCTGTTCGGCAGGTTAGAGATTCAAAGTTCTTGATTGATGACCAGGGTGTTCTACGTTTTGGGACTCGTTTGTGTGTACCTGATACCGATGGGTTGAGACGCGAGATCCTAGAGCAGGCACATCAGTCAGCTTTTAGTGTTCACCCAGGTTCCACCAAGATGTATCGTGACTTGAGAGATATTTACTGGTGGGCAATGATGAAGAGTGATGTTTCGGATTTTGTTTTGAGGTGCCTGACTTGTCATCAAGTCAATGTTAAGCATCAGGGACCGGCAGGAGAGTTGCAGCATTTACCCGTTCTGGAGTGGAAATGGGAACAGGTCTCCATGAATTTCGTTGTGGGTCTACCCAGGTCCTGTCGAGAGTATGACTCCATTTGAGTGATTGTTGACCAGTTGACGAAAGTGGCTCACTTCCTTCCAGTGAAGACCACTTTCGGTTATGCTCGGTATGCTCAGTTGTACATTGATGAGATTGTGCGTTTGCACGGCGTTCCCACATGCATCGTATGGGACAGGGGCACCCAGTTCACTAGTCGTCTTTGGCAGAATCTTCAGGAAGCCTTGGGTAACCGTTTGATCTTTAGCACCGCTTTCCATCCACAGACCGATGGTCAGTCAGAGCGGACTATACATACTCTGGAGGATATGCTTCGTGCGTGCGTGTGTGCTTGATTTTGGTAGCACTTGGGATCGCCACTTGCCATTGATAGAGTTCTCCTACAATAACAGTTATCAGGAAATGATTCAGTTGGCACCTTTTAAGGCTTTATATGGTGGGAAGTGTCGATCGCCAGTCTGTTGGACCGAACTTAGTGAGAGCGGGATTTTAGGAACCCAGCTAGTTCAAGAGACTACGGAGAAAATTCAGTTGATTCAGGAAATGATGAGAGCAGCCCAGTGCAGACAGAAGTCTTATGCTGACCGTCGACTCGAGTTCGCAGTGGGGGATCATTTATTCCTACAGATTTCTCCGATGAAAGGCGTGATGAGTTTTGGGAAGAAAGGGAAGTTTGGTCCCAGATTTGTAGGTCCTTTTGAGATCCTTGAGCGAGTTGGTACTGTTGCCTATCGTTTGGCACTTCCACCCAGTTTTCCGGATGTTCACCCCATATTCCATGTATCGATACTTCGCAAATACCTTCATGATCTTTCTCACATGATTCAGCACCAGACCATTCAACTAGAGCGCGATCTTTCGTTCATCGAGCAGCCGGTAGTTATACTGGATCGGCAGGTGAAGAAACTTCGGTCAAAAGTCTTTCCATCTGTGAAGGTTCTTTGGCGTAACCCGAATGGTGAAGAGGTCACTTGGGAGGCCGAGAGCGAGATGCGGAAGAACTTCCCTCATCTCTTTAAAGGTACACATAGTAAGATTTTTAAATTCGAAGACGAATTTTTTTAAGGGGGGAAGATTGTAACACATTAGGATGCGATTAATGTTAATTAAGCGACAATGCGGATTTTTAGTAAAAAGTTTACCAAAATAGTTTTCAAATATTTTATAAAAATTAATTAATATTTTATTAATATTTATTTTGGGCTTGCACACACATGTGCATGTTAACTTAAGGTTAATTAGAGGTTAATCTTGCTTAAGTAGCCATGCCACCTAACCCATTCCATTAAATTGTAATATGTACTTATTTAAAAGTATTTTGTTTTAAAAAAAAATAATTAAGGTTTGAATTGGTTGACTTGTGAGAGGAAGAGAGAGAGAGGGCATGATGGCATGGGGCAAGCATGTCATGCATTTAATGAGGAGAGAGAAGGGCATGGCTCTATCTAAACTCACCCCTCATTCCCTCACCCTCACTCACACATACACCATCACTCATACACTCCCTCCTCTCATTCACTTATCATTTCTTCACCTCATTATCTCCCCCACATCCCTCAACTGAAACCCTAACTCAATCCTCACAAACCCATACCAAATCTCCACTAAATTTTACTTAAACCCTTCACAAGCCAAGATCAAGCCACTAGGATCACTCGGAGCATGGAAAGATAGGGTTTTGAGCAAGTGTGGTTAGATAATGACTCTAAACTGTTAGTTAGGAGTTTATTATTGTTGTGTTGCGTTGTAGTCTCAGTTTAGAACGATAAAGATATATTTTTAGTGCAATATCGTATTTTTAGTGTTTTTTTGGATGTCTGTGATCTGCTGTGACCACGAGTGCTCACTGTAAAAACTAGAAGTGTAATAGTGTAGTGTTAGAGACCCTAAGTGTTCACATGAAACCTTGACCCGACCCCACCGGTTTTGGCCGGCGACTTTTAGGGAAAATCCGGTGAGCTCAGCCGACGAGGGGACTGGGGTTCTGTGTTTTTGTGGGTAGCAGTCTGCAAATGTTTTAGGGTGTTTGGTACTACTAGATTTTTATGTTGTGACAGTATATAAAATCTGGGATCGATTAGCTAGTTTTTAGTGTTTCAACGACGCGCGTTACGATATCCGACACGGTGTCCGACTCAGTTCTGTGCTTCACGTGATTTCTGGACTTGGGTTTGTTTTAGATTGTCGCTACACTCGTTAGCCATTAAGCGAACACTTGAGAGGGTGTTGGAGTCGGTGCGTCGATTTAAGCGTAGTATGTACGTATTATTGGTCGATTTCTATGTTACACTTATTATGTTTCGTGTGTTAATAGGATCGCAGGCGGGGACTTCGGACGCTGCGAAGAAGGGAAAACAAGTGGTTGGCTTTACTTAGCTCGAGATCGTCGGTAAGTGGATTTAACATCTACGGGGAAATTGTCGTATGGCGTTATGCGTCAGGGCTTGATATGATAGTATAGCCGCATGTTTATATTCATATATGTTGATTGTGCATGAGCATCATTGCATACCATTA
The DNA here is from genome assembly GCA_030015575.1 of Agapanthus africanus. Taxonomy (NCBI): domain Eukaryota; kingdom Viridiplantae; phylum Streptophyta; class Magnoliopsida; order Asparagales; family Amaryllidaceae; genus Agapanthus; species Agapanthus africanus. Next base: position 106,590,805 of record CM057345.1, on the reverse strand, counting down.
CTTGTTGTCCAATCCTGAAGGGGTAAAACCCATCGGGAGCAAGTGGATCTTTAAGAAGAAACTTGGTGTAGATGGAAAGGATGAGACCTTCAAAACTAGACTTGTAGCAAAAGATTTTCGTCAACGACCAGGTGTCGATTATGATGAAACATTTTCTCCAGTAGCTATACTTAAGTCCATAAGGATCCTACTTTCCATTGCTACATACCATGACGACGAAATCCTGCAGATGGATGTCAAGTCCGCTTTTCTAAATGGAGATTTAGAAGAGAGCATGTACATGACACAACAAGAGGGCTTCATAGACAGTGGGATCAGCAGAAATGTGTGCAAGCTGCTTAAATTAATCTACGGATTAAAGCGGGTATCGCGGAGCTGGAACATCTGTTTAGATGTGGCAGTCAAAAATTTTGACTTCATCAAAAACGTAGATGAATCTTGTATATACAAGAATGTTGTAGAGAGTAAGGTTGTCTTCCGCGTATTGTACTTGGATGACATACTTTAGATAGGAAATGATATTCCTATGCAATACTCGGTCAAGCTCTTCTTATCACAAAAGTTCTCTATGAAAAATCTGGGTGATGCCTCCTACATCCTGGGGATAACGATCTATTGAGATAGAACTAAACGGATGTTGGGATTGTCCCAATCAAAGTACATTGACATCATACTAAAAAGGTTTAGTATGGAAGATTCTATGTGTGGTAATTTACCCGCTTTCTCAGGAATCACTCTCTTCAAAGAGATGTCTCCCAAGACTGATTTGGAAAGAGCTCGCATGCAAGAGATACCCTATACTTATGCAGTAGGGTTTATCATGTACGCAATGTTATGTACCAGACCGGATGTAGCTTACGCACTTAGTGTGGTAAGCAGGTATCAATCAGATCCCGGGGAGAAGCACTGGACTGCTGTGAAGAACATTCTTAAGTACTTGAGAAGGACTAAAGAAATGTTCTTGGTGTATGGTAACGGAGAACTCCAGGTGGAGTCCTTTACCGATTTGAGCTTCCAGAGTGATAAGGACGACAGTAAATCGGTCTCGGGTTTTATCTTCACCATCAATGGAGGGACGGTATGTTGGAAGAGTTCCAAGGAAGATACCGTAGCAGACTCGACGATAGAGGCTGAATACATCACTGCCAACGATGCTACCAAAGAAGTTGTCTGGATGAAAAAGTTTATTGCTAAACTTGGTGTGGTTCCATCCATTGAGTATCTAATACCTTTGTATTGTGATAACAATGGAACTGTGGTTTTGGCCAAGGAACCCCGGTCCCATCAGCGATCCAGACATATTATTAGGCGGTATCACCTGATCCGGGAGATAGTTGATCGCCGAGAGATTGAGGTCAGAAGAGTTGACACGAAGGATAACACAGCGGATCCACTCACGAAGGCCCCCCCCAGACGCAATTTGAGAAACTTTTTGGGATGTTGCGTATGAGATACTATAACAACTGGCCTTAGTGCAAGTGGGAGATTGTTAAGAATATGTATGCCCTATAGGCCATTATTGTATGATATAGTGGATGGTTGGACAAATATATAGATGACTTTCTTGCTCGACATGATAGTATGCTATCTGGTTGCTCTTTATCTTAACATGTACACTTGTATTGTTATATTGTCTCTCTGATACATATTGATAAAGCCCTTAGAATGTTAGCTTGACTACCAGGACTATGATGCAGATCATACTAGTAGGGCTTGTGTGGTCCTCAAGCACATCCTTTAACAGTTCTTAGTCGAGGGAATATCGAGACAGGGCATCGATATTCCAGAGTTGACTAGTGTGTGCATTTCTTGACCCTGTATGAGGCGATGGTTGATCCCACATACATTGGTGTTTGATATCAAAGATTGTACACATGTGCTCATTAGAGAATGGGTATACCGAAGAGGACTCGTCGAGAACTCCTAGTTGGTACCATACCTATCGCCGGATAGCAGTTCTCTGGTGACACTTGTACAGGTTAGTCTGTAGATCCGAGATCGTCATAGAGTCTTGTGTGGTTCCTACTGTACTTTGATTTCCTCCCTACCATGGCTCAAAGGAGCCGTGCAAACAGGTGGATTTTGGGTACAGTCCCGAGTCACATGGAGGCAATGAGCGATAGGAGGGGTTTCGTCTCTCCCGGTATAGGGAGTTGATGTTGCGCTATGCTCGATTGGCTCTAACAGCAAATCCCTGGCCAGGGCTGATGAGATTTACTGGTAAGTGTTATCAGTAGTTTCTCGAATGGTTATAGACCACACATCGGCATGACTTATCAAGTTGCTGGGGTCTGACGATTCCACCCCTAGACTTGATATGCGACATATCAGAAGAAGAGACCGAACTGTACGGTAAGTGTTGCTTATAGGCTTTGCGGGAGTTTGCACATGCTTGCTTGTTGATCTTCTATTCGCTCAATACCTGGGCAGTCGTTACGTCCAGCTAGTACAGATGACGGCATGTGGGTGACTGATGTGATCATTACCTACTGCTGGCATATTGACGAGTCTTTAGAGTCCCAAACAGAAGTTTCCTAGCTCAAGAGAAACGAAATAAGTCACATATGTGATATGTGCGGGAGCTTGATTAAATACGAGTATGTGATACCGTATTCTAATCTCGCGATATTTGATATCGGTTAGGTTATATATAATATAATCGGATTATTGAATTAAGTGTTGATTCGATGATTTGTTATATGTATATATATTTGATATTGGCCGGTTATATATGATATGACCGGATAATTGAATCAAGTGTTGATTTAATATAAGGTATTGAATAAAAAACGGTTGTATGTGATATAACCGGATTATTGAATTAAGTATTGATTTAATAATGTGATATACATACATACATATATATATATATATATATATATATATATATATAATATTAGTCGGTTATATGATATAACCGGATTATTGATTTTAGTGTTGATTTAATAATTTGATATATTAATATATATTAACTAATATTAGCTCACTAATGAATTTCTTCTCTTTTATATATATATATATATATATATATATATATATATATACTTTTGTGTCATAGTGGATGATAAAAAGAATATGGGTGTATGAGACACACACCAAGACTAAAGATAATTAGGGTGATTATTTATTAAGAGGAAAATAAAAATTAGTGGAAATGAGCATGGCTTAGATACTTGTAGAAGCATGTAGAAGCCATGACCCATCTCACTTATTTTGGTTTTACTCTAGATATTTTCTAAACCCAACCATTTATCTTTAGCTCATGGTTAAGTCTCTCATATCACTTGAGATATTTCTTCACCCAAGTTCATCTTCTTCATCTCTAGTTTTTTATGAGTAGGAAAAATAAAAAGAGAAAAGAGTTTCTAAATTGAGCAAAATTCCTACTTCATCAACCTACTCTCATCTAGCCCATAAGCTTAGGTTGTTTGCTTCACTAATTTTTTGATTAGTGAAGAGATAGCTTGAGTTAGAGAAACTTCAAAGTGGATCATTTTCGGCCTCGAAGACGACATAGCAAGCTCGATCTTTTCTTCAAGTGGAGCCAAGAAGAGTTCTAAGGACCGCTACTTGGAGTTTAGGGACTACTACTTGGAGCTATTAAAGTGAAGGACTTGGTCTACAAAATTTGTAACTCTCTTCACTTAGTGTAAAACTTGTTTACTTGCTTACAAACCTTAATTCTCTAGTTCGATTCTAGATTAGTGTTGTTTAAATCTCAAGATTTTTTAAAATTGCATACTTGATTCATATGGAAACCTAGTAGTTGTGCTAAGACACTTTCAGAAATGAAGAAGAAGAAGAAGAAGAGAATATATCATGTGCTTGAAAGAATGAGGAAAGGGAAAGAGAGAAAGAATGTCATTCTTTTACAAAACCATTACTCTGTAAAATAATCCAACCATACTATCTTTCCATACTTCTTACTATTCTTTCATGCCATATTTTCTTTTTCATTTAAATAAGAAATGAGGTTCTCATTCTAGAAGTCCATTTTTCTTTTTCATTTAAATAAGAAATGAGGTTCTCAATCTTGAAGTTTGTTTATATATATATATATATATATATATATATATATATATATATATATATATATATCAATATCATAAACATCTAAATGTGTATCAAATACACAAATCCATATTTGTACCGAATACAAAATACGTATGGGAGAGAAATATAAAGCGGGCATAATACAAGAATATATATCTAAATGTGTATCAAATACACAAATCCGTATTTGTACTGAATACAAAGTACGTATGGGAGAGAAATATAAAGCGAACATAATACTAGAATATATATATATATATATATATATATATATATATATATATATATATATATATATTATTAAATCACAACTTAATTTAATAATCCGATTTAAAACTAAACCGGATAGTATTATCAAATGTTCGATTAACATATGTAATCGGACTCCCGCACGTATCACCATACGCGCACACTGCATCGTTTCGCCTAAGCTAGAAAAACCTCTGCATGGGACTCTAAAAACTCCATCAATACGCTGGCAGTAGTTTGGGATCATATCCATCAACCAACAAGTATGCCAGCGGCACTAGCTGTACATAACGGCTACTCAGGTATTGATCAAAAGAAAGGTCGACAAACTCATCTGAACGCAACCAGAGCCTATCAGTGATAGTCGTCGTACAGCCCGTTCTCTCTTCAGAGAGTATTGCATATTTGTGTCTAGGTGTGGAATCTGTCAAACCCCCAATAACCCAATAAGTCATGCTGACAGAGAACTCGTAACACCAGACATATAGCTGATAATATCTATCAGTTTATCTCAACTGCCGCGGCCGCGAGCTTCTGATTATAGTCATGTCCTGAATAGCGCGACATCGATTCCCTATACCGGGAGTGACGAATCCCCTCAACCGCTAACTGTCTCCATGTGCTTCGGGACTATACTCAACTAAAACCTATTTGCATGACTCTTTATAGCCATGGTAGGGTAGTAATCAAAGTATAATAGGAACACGTGCAAGACACTATAGCGATCTCAGGTCTAGGGACTACTACCATCTACTCATGTCACCAGAGAACTGTTATCTGACAATAGATATAATACCAACTAGGAGTTCTCGGTAAGTCCGTCCAGTGTTACTCATACTCTAATGAGCAGTTATATACAATCTTTGGTGTCAAAAACCAATGACTATGGGATCAACTATCGTCCCGTACAGGGTCAAGAAATGTATACACTAATCTAAACTGGAGTACCGATATCCAGTCTCAACACTCTTGCGACTTTAGACATTTAACGATGTTCTATGGACTACCCAGGTCCACTAGTATGATCCCTATCATAATCCTTATAATCAAGCAAGAATCCTATAGGCTTTATCTCATGTATTAGCAACGTAGACACATGATAGATAAAGGCAAACCAGATAGCATACCATCATCTTGAATAAGACTGTTCTATCGTATAGGCTCTCCTTAAATTAAGTATTTGCCTTCCTGCAATTACAATAAGTATCTTGAGGGCGCCTATATCCAACACCTACGATGGAGATCAGGACGTGGAAGAAGCTATAGTGCATGATCAGATTCAAGAACAGGATGATAACCATGTTCAGCAACCAGATGTACCAGTTCTGAGGAGATCTACGTGAGATATGTGGCTACATGAAAGACTTGTGACCGACTTTGTATTATACACAGATTCGGGGGAGCCCGAATCCCTTGAAGAAGCAACATGCAACGGTGTTAGCAAGCAGTGGGAGCAAACTATGAACAAGGAGATGGGATCTAGAAAAGCTACCCAAGGGTCGGAAAGTATTGCTGAATAGATGAGTGTACAGAATTAAAGATGGGGCCAATGGTGTGAAGTGGTATAAGGCTCGCTTGGTGGTTAAAGTATCTGTACAAAAGTAAAGAATTGACTAACAAGAGATTTTCCCCAGACGTGAAGATGACATCTATTCGGGTGATTGTAATACCCAGTTCCGTTGTGAATATTTTCCGTATTTATGAGTAAATGTTTTCCCCAAAATTTTTCTTTTAAAAATTCATTTTTCCTATTCCCAATAATTTTCATTTAATTTTATATATTTTTTTATTAATCTCCTAAATATTTCCTCCATTTTATCCTAACCGATTATCTTTAGTTTTAAACTTAAAACCCTAAAACCTTTTTATTTTCCCTAATTCCTATATTTTTCCTAACCTCAACCCTAAACCCCTCTATTTTTCTAAACCCCTGGCCTAAACCCACAGCCCCGGCCCAACTCCCTAAACTAAACCCCACGCCATTTCCTTCTACCCTATCCCAAACCCGAACCCGACCCGTTACACCCCCACTCCCTTCTTCTTCTCCCCCCCCATCGCCTTCTTTCCTTTCTCTTTCCCCCACGACCCATTCCTCCTCATCCTAACGTCCTCGCACCCCTCCGCGACGTCCGTGCCTCCTCCAACGCTTCCCCCGAGCCTTCGCCCTCGTTGTTCCTCCTTCCTCGCCAACGGCTCCATGCGACCCGCTCCTGCAATGGCCTCGATGATGAACTCTACTCCGCAGCGTCCCCGAGATCTCGCCCACCTCTTACGAGATCCACTCGTCTGCCTTCCTCCCTCTCAATAGCCGACCCTCCCTCTTCACCTCTCTCTAACTCCTCCCCCTCGAAGACCCGAGCACCCACTCCCCTTCACTACCTCCCCACTCCCTGCTCAACATCAACCCACCATCACCATCGCTCGCCTAGACCACCCACCACCCCACTTCCTCCTCTCATCGCTGAAGCTTCCAACCACCACCGGCGTCCTCCGCTTTCTCCAAGCCGAGCCCCTTTCCCGGCAGCTGACCCTTACCATCGTCGGCCACGACCACTACGACCGCCAGCCATCCGCCTGATCCACCTCCTCGCGCACACGAACCCGAGCTCCTCCGCCCTCACCTATTGCACCGCCCGCTGCCTTCGTTAGCCAAGCTCCCCTCATCATTTGGGCACCCGAGCTCCACTGCAACCTCTGTCGAAGCCACCTGGCCACTCTTGTCGTGTCGTTCACCGCCCGAGGACCACGCCAGCCTTCTCCTTGCATCGCCGCCCAGCCACCAACACCCACTACGCCCGAGCTCACTCATCGCTATCCCGTGTACATTCGCAGAACCGCCATGCCACGGCTTCTCCACCGCGTACCTAGACGTGTCGCGTCCCGTACCCACTCCCCATGCTATATCGTACCCAGTCCCCGTGCCACGTCATGCCATCCCCCGTGCCATACCATACCCGATCAAGTGCACGCGCCGTGCCGCTCCCGCACCACGTACCGAGTCAAGACCGTGCCCAGTACTATGTCACGTCCGCGTCATCACCACGTCCACTACCGTATCATGTCCGCGTCGCCACCGCATCCAGTACCGGGTCACCGCATGTCGCGCCCGCATCGCGCACGTGTCCAGCATCGCATCGTCTCGAATGACGAGACAAATTCCGCACATGGTATCGCTTCTATATCAAGCGACTGAAGACAAGTGAAATCCCTATTCACTTATTTAACATGCTATAGTAAGTATTAGCTAAAGAGATTATATTATAGCTAGATATATAAATAAATATAATTGGATCGAAACCTTTGCTTGAATTTTGTGTAGCGAATCATCATGCCGTCTTACTTGAGTAGAGCCCGACTAGGGCTTATTACTGTGTTAGTAACGCGTGTAAATTAAATGGTTAACATCTAACTTAGTTTGTTAGAAGAAACGTTAATTTCGATCGATGACTGAATATTTATCTTAGGAGTTCGATGCGAAAACAAAATATAATATGGCGTAACTCATGATATTTAGACCCTAACACAGTTAACAAACACTGTGTACAAATTTGGTGGCACATCGATGTCATTTTCACACATAAAGTGACGCCATAATTTCAATACCGAAACTTGCGTTTTACCGAACACTCGATATTGTTAAATTCATAATTAATTCCAGAAAAACCCAATCGCAGCGTGCCTGGGTTCTTTGCGAAGGATACTGCATAATCTTTAATACGACATGTAGCTTTACTATTAGATATATCCTATGAACATCGAAAACAAAGAACTTACCTGACCTTGGACCGCAGTCCAGAGCAGGAACTTACCCTTGACTTGCAGTTATACCCCTGAAACCTCGCTGTTTAATTGTGATAGTGTGCAGAGCCAATTACCTCTGCGTATAAAATTATTTTAGATTTCCAATGGTACCGGTTTCACCAAATTCCAGTATCATTTGGTATTTAAATCATATTTTAAACGGCTGACATGTACGGCAGATTTCTGTCAGTTCAGCTTGCGCCCTTCATCAATGATGTGATCATAACTCCTAAACCAAGATGACTATTATTGATCTGTCTCCTGTACTGTAAATTTAACCCATACAATTAGTTGAACAATAGCGTCACCTAATTATGCTCTCAACATAGAGTAAAACGTGTTACGAAACGGACTTTCAGTTCAGAAATTGGTTTTCCCGCAGTAAACACTTAAAATGAAATGATCATAACTAACAAACCTAAAACTCGATTGACTCGGAACCAATTTTTCTGTATAGTTAATTAAATATACTGCCTACTCATTTTATATCATTTTGCTTAATCATGCACGTGTGATTTTATACAATTTTCTAGTCCAATCGACACTGGTTGCTCATATGTTTATGTTTTTAGCAGTGCATTTACTATATCTCCATCATATGCATGATTGCCATACCCGTGTAAATAGTGTTCATTTGTATTGATAACCTAGTGACCGTGTTACATTACCAAGTGATAATGTTAATGATTGGATTGTGGTAAGTACGTCAGTGTAAAAGCATGAATGAATAAGTGAAGTGACACGTACTTTTACACAATCAGCGGAACCAATTAGTTATTGCATTGTCGACACTTATGGGACATATGTAAGTGTAACTATAGCTGGAATGTGACAGTTATGGAAGCACTTATATTAGTGACATAGGTAAGACATCGAGTACTGTCTATTTATCCTGGATACTAGTCGAGACATACTTGATGGAGATACTGTCTCCAATTCTCGCGTAGACTTTTCATGGAGCGACTAGTATTTGGGTTCATAGTCGGTGTTTGATGTAGACTGCAGATGTGGGGTAGTTTGAGTGTGAATTCGACCAACGGAATCTCAAGAGTCCCACTGCCGGCATATATAGCGATTTCGGGAGTCGTATGGATAGAATTACTGATTATTAGGGAGCGTGATTCGGGCCCATGTTCCATTTCCCCTGAGGCCTACCCCTAGGTTAGGGATACTTCTGCGGTGGTTGACGCTCACAGTTGGACTGATGATAGATTTAGCGATCTAGACACTGATACTTAGAGACTGATAGCTTTAGTGACATGAATATTGCATTGATTACTGATCCGATACACTTGCTTTATTGTTATCTATACCGGTTATTTCATGCTCGCGTCATTGTTCTATATTTACTGGTTCATGTTTATCATCATTGCACATTATATGTATATATTGCTTTTGTGTTGCTCTGACGACCTGAGTATGCATGCTCAGAATGAGAAGTGGACCGAGCTCGGATCAGGACCTGCCTTACCACGAGAATATTGCGGACATCTAGATCAGCGACGCCAGCGCTATCTTTTTCTTGGACTCTATCTGGATAGTGTTATATCTATTTTGATAGAATTAGTGACTGCATTTCTCATTATCTGTGCTATGATTACTGATTAGCACGTAGTGCCAGAAGCCGAAGTGTGACTACGACAGGATATTTCCTCAACCATAGGAGCATGGCTGGCCTTGTCACCCCTCGTATTCCGTATTTTGGGAAGCAGGGCATGACAGTGATTCTCAGTATCTTGGCAGTGGAGGATTTGTACTTAAAGCAGCTGGATATGAAGACGGTGTTTCTTCATAGAGATTTGGAGAAGTAGATCTATATGATATAGCCATTGGGATACAAGCTAAAGAGGAAAGAAAATATGGTGTGTATGCTGCGAAAGAGCTTGTATGGTCTCAAGCAAACTCCTGGGCAGTGGTATTTCAAATTCGATCATTTTATGCTGGAGACGGCATTTGTGCGCTGTGAATCAGATCACTACGTGTACGTTCGAACTTTCATGGACAGAGACAATATTATATTGTCGTTGTACGTGGATGATATGTTGGTAGCGGGCCTGAATTTCGAGAAAATTTAAAATTTGAAGAAGATAATTGCTAAGAAATTCTCTATGAAGAATTTGGGAGCGGGGAATTATTGGAATATATGAAATTATAAGTTGTCAAATGTGGGCCCCGGGGTTTTTAACAAGGGCAATTTTTTGACAGCAAACAATCTGGGCCGTTTTTTTTTTTTGACGATTTACCATTCATCTTATCATATTGCACTCATTCATGATCCTGAATCAATCGGGCATCAAGGATCACGACTTTTGCCTTCTCAGGATCTGCTAACTCAACAACAAAGAAGAAGCGAGGCCGAGATTAGGTGGGATGCTAATAGCAGTCTTGTTACCATGATAAAGCTTCATATGATTATCCAAGTGTACGCGATTATTGGTACATTTACATAAAAGTCCAGGTATCTACATGGGGCGTTTTATATTTATTCTCTAACAGACATGTATACCAATTAAAATGTAGGCAGTGTGTGTGTGTGTTGAATTTAATTCCACTCTGCGCCTCTTTTTGCAAGTTGAGCATTTCTTTATTTGAAGGATAAAAACATAATAAGTGATTTGTACCTATTCCTAAAAATCATATGGTGTTTATATATTCAGCTAACGGTGAGGAAATTAATTTTCTTCTGTTTAAAACAGTTAATATATATTTCTTGGGGACCACATATGGTAGTTGAACCTGTTTAAGTTCAAATGATCGTTCACAAGGAGGCAAATGCGTAAATTACCTTGAAAATGGATCAAAAGAATCCACTAGTTGATGAAGGACATCATGGTCTTGTTAACCCCTCATCCAAAACTTTGATATTAATTTGCATACATTTGTTCTTAATCATGAGGATGCAATAATTTAATGAATCTTTGCTTAACACTCCCCCCCCCACCCCCCCACCCACTCCACCACCCCAATTTTTTTTATATAGTATTTGTTTTTGGTTTTATGAAGAAATGATCCTACACGGCCGTAACCATGAAAGAGTTGTGTGTTACGATACAAATACAGTAAACGATGATATATGCATGAGGTCACAACATTCTACCTGTATAGGAAGGGGGCATAACTGATTGGTGATACCAATTTCAAAAAAGAGATTGCTAGCTATTTGTCATGTAGCATATTCAAAGCTTACTTATGCTCGTATGTTGATGCTCCTCCTGCAATTTAACAAAAAACTCTTCTAAGGTTGCTCATATCCGTTTATGTTTATCTCTATTCGGTAATTCTCTAGCTACAAGTATAATTTTATCTTTTATATATATTCATCATATGATCATCTAATTCTGTTGTATATGTCTGGTATGTCTCCGATTGTCCCTTTCTAATATTATTTCTTCGGAACGTAATGCATTATTTTTCGTAATGTTTTTAAAGCATTGCTTCTTATTCTATCCTTTTATAATAATGTTAGTCTATATATTAATAATTCACATTAAAAATATAATATATATATATATATACACACACACATCACACACATTAATGCATCAACTTGTGTTGATGCTGCTGAGAACAATGAATGATGATTGGGGTGCATATCATGTGGCTTTCTTCACTCTTGATGGTAGCATGCAACATTGGCAAATGTGCCTCCCACCTACCAAATTAAATTGAGAGAGTATTAGCGAAGCCCCCACCCATTAACAACCCTTTCTCAACAGAAAAAACTGCCCAACTGCCAAGCCCCCACAAGGGCTCTTGTTTTATTGGTATAAATTAAATTAATAAAAAAATTATGTTGTCAAATGCTTTAAAAGTTAAGAGAAAACAAATGAGCATGCATGGACATGGAGAGGTTGATCTCATGTGATTGCATGACATTAGTTGGAGGAAGCAGGATCCCCTCCATAATTATAAGTTTTTTCTCCTCGAAGGAACTCTTTTTTTTTTTGTTGCAATCTGATAGCTATATTTAGGTTCAAATTCTCTTATAGCATATTGCGAAAAATTAACGCCTGCGCTCAAAGGCTTAAGTACTAACCAAGAATAGAAACATACATGTTATATCGAACAAAAGAAATGGAAAGAATGAGAACTCGTCCTGCATGCGGGGCTGAAGTCTCATTATAAATTTAGACTTTTAGTGTTATGGTAAATTTTAATTAATACTATATTCAGATTAAGATTAACATTCAAATGTTAGTTTAGTTTAAGAATCCATCTCATGCAAAGTTAGTTGATTAAGTCCAAAAAAAACATTAATCCCAAGCAAATTATTTACTATGTGGGAGTGTCTCTAGTGTTGCCCTTGTTGGCAAATTCCATTCACATGGATCCAATTGGTTATGCAGGATCCCTCGCTAGATGTTAAGTTGGTACAGAGTTGGACAGAAGAAGGAAAACTGTGGACCCTTGCACTATATTCAAGCAAAAAATTAACTATAAAGAAAATTGTATGAAGTCAAGCCCTAATTAGTCAATCATTTGTTAATGGTAACTTGAGATGCATTTTAATATTAATTTTAATTTCAAACTAGTACATTATAATTAGCCAATTTCTTACACTTCAATATTAGTGTTAACAGCTGGGCCTGATCAAATAATTACCGAACCGTTTCAAACCGACCGACCCGACCCGTTTCATGAGGTTTTTAAGAGGTCGGGTCGGGTAAAAAACAAGAGAATTCGGTTTTCGGGTCGGGTTACGGTTTGGAAAATTTACAAAACCGAGTAAACCCGACCCGACCAGATAGCCCACCTATATATAATTTTATTCCCACTCCCTCATTATAGCCCTAATTTTCTCTCTCTCTCTCTCTCGCACCGCTGCCCTCCCTTGTAAGTTGCTAGTGCTCATGTCGTCACAACTACAGTCCTTACGGAATCGAAAAACTTTAATTTAAAACGAGCACTAGAAACTAAAACCTTAGAAATCGAATCCAAACACTAAACCAACAAAACCTAAAGAGTTTAACTACTAGGTTAAGAACTACAACCTTTGAAAACGTGTCTTTCGGGTCCTATGTGGTCTTCTTCTTAAACTCTTACGGTTCCTTGATCGAGCTTGCGAATAAATCTCCCTCGTCAAAGATGATCGACCCGAGAATGTCGGTTCAAGCTCTAACTCCTACTAGTGAATGAAAGAAGCAACTAAAAATTAAGATTTGCTAAAACGTGATGCTTAGAGATATAGTATTTTACTCAAGACGCTCTCTTTCTTTTTCTTCTAAACTCAAGAGAGAAAACATGAAGATGTTCATGAAATGGCTAACATAATAATTCTGATATCTTACTTTTTCTTTTTCTCTCCATATATTTTACAAAATAATCAAGTGAGTGGATTTATAGCTCACTAGGTGAGTCACAAGTTCATACACATCTAGTAAAACCAAAAAGAGATGAGAAGAAAAGATAAGCCACCTCACACACACACACACACACAAACACACACACACAACCATTATACCCGCATTTGTAATAAATACGGATACCCGTATTTCTACCAAAATACGAATACCGTATTTGTATCGAAAATACAAAATACTCGTATTCATATCAAAATAGAAATACTCGTATTTGTATCAAGACACAAAATATTGTATTCATACAAATAGACGTATTCGTATAGATACCGTATTTGTGTCAAAATACAAATACCCAAAATGAGAGCAATATAATACTAGCTCACATATCCGGCTATCTTTCAAATCTGCTAGTATTACCAAAATGTCTTATTAAAGTACGTGTATAAAATACACGTATTTAATCGAACACCTAAGCTATCAAAATACGCATACTGCATCGTTTTGCCTGAACCGGAAAACCCTTTGTATGGGACTCTAAAGACTCAACAATACGTTGTCAGTGGGTTTAACCACAAGCACGTCAGTGGCACTAACTGTACGTAACGGCTACCAAAGTATCAATCGAAAGGCAGACTGACAAGCAAACTCGTCTGTATCTCTACTGAGCCTATAAGTGACAATCTCCATACAGTCCGGTCTGTTCGTATGAGAGTATCGCATATCAAATCTAGAGGGTGGAAAACGTCAGGCCCCTAATAACCTTATAAGTCGTGCCAATGTGGCTCTAGACCATCTGAGAAACTATTGATCTAACTATTAGTAAATCTCAACTGCCCTTGCCAGGGTCTTATGGTTTTGGCCAACCGTATACATCACGATATCAACTCCCTATACTGGGAGAGAGGAATCCCCGACAATCTCTCACTGCCTCCATATGGCTCGGTACTGTACCCAACTAAAATACGTTTGCATGACTTAGTAGAACCATAGTAGGGTAGCAATTAAAGCACAATAGGAACTCACACGAGACAAATGATAATATCAGGTCGACAAATTACCCTATACTTATGTCACCAGAAATCTGCTATCTAACGTTAGGTATAGTACCATCCAGCAACTCCCGATGAGTTCGTCCAGTGTAACTCATAACCTAATGAGCACCTGTATACAATCTTTGGTGCCGTACACCAATGGCCGTGAGACCGCCCATCTCCCTAATGGTAATAAGAAACGTACACACTAGTCTACTCTGGAGTATCGATACCCGGTCTCAATAATCCTACGACTAGGGACAATTTAAGGATCCATGTGGTTATAGACTATCCAGCTCCCACAAGTATGATTGTCATCACAACGCTGGTAGTCCAGCAAGAATCCTACAGGCTTTATAGTCGCGTCCCGCTTCCCGGTGTACGGATAAGGAGACACGACGAGGCACGCGACGTATTTATTCAGAAGTAAACAAGCTATGTGTAAATAAGCAATATAATATAAATGTATACAAGAAAGACATGAGATGTAAATGAACAGCAACTCTTTATTGATTAAACATTCTTTACAGTACAACTGAAAAGTAAATACAATACTAGAAAGCGATACCAAAACAATGGCATGAACTGAAAATAAAAGTATATACAAGTGGCTAGAGCTCCAGGTCCTCGATGAACTAATCCAAGTCTTCTAAGCTGGGCTCGATCTCCATAGAGTCGGCTCCTCCTAACAACATTCCAAAGAAAGAATAGAAAAGGAATATCGTCAGCGAACAATCGCTCGGTAAATCCCAAGAGATAGAGAAGAATAGACAGAGAATAGAATATATAAAGTATAATAAATTATGTTTGTTATACTAACGTAGTTGTTTGTAGCTTGGTACAGAATATGCCAGTGTATACGAGAGGAGTCCAACTATTCTGTAAACTAAGGTATACGGGGCATAAGGAACCGTTAAGCCACGGAATAACAGCAACGGATATTCAGGTTAAGTGTATTAAAGTGACCATTATCGTGCCACTTTTAACACATTCCATACCAATCTACCTCATTAAAAACCCCGTAAATGAATATTGTATTGTTTGTAAGGATTTGTTGTATAAGACTTGCCGAAACCATGATATCAGTTGCTCATGTAAACGGATCGGATATAAATGGATAGTCATGTAATCAAGTCAATATATATAAATCCATGGTTCGGTTCGATCGAATCATGTTGATATTTGATAGTATTCTGGTATTCATGTTCAAGTTCTAGTATATATGGATTCACGATGTATTGGAGTTATATTTGAATTATATGTAGATTAGAATTGTATTCAGATTAGACTGAGACTCCGTCTGAGTCAAACACTTAAACAAAATTTAATTCCTGAATTAGGTTTTGGAGTTATCGGTAACTGGTGCACATGGACGGCAGGATTTGTGACTTTTTCCAAGCCAATTACCGTATTGATAACCCCTATTTAGTTTCCTATCTTAAATCAGCAGGCACCCACTTTCTCCGACTCTCTGAGGCTCAAGAGAATTGGTCTCATTTAAACCTATATTTACTAGGGTCCTTATTTTAAATTAATAAACTTGAGGGGGTTTTATGAAAAATAATTTTGATAAACTTTCAAAGTAAATCTCAAGCATTTATTTATCGTATTTAGGGTTTTCATGGATGTAATTTTTAAAAGTGAAGTATTCTAATGATTATAAACCTAGATTGAATAGTATGTGGTATTTTAGTATAAATTGGAATTGTATGGATTTGTGATGGTATATTTGTGATTCCTTTGTTTAAAAAACATGGAATTTATTATAGATATTTAAAATAGATATTTTGATAATATAGATATATGTAATAAAAATAGAATTTATTTATTAAATAGAAAATCACATTATTCTTAAAAATTGTATTAAAAATTCCATCGAGATCGGATGCTATGTGAGGAGGTCTGCATATCGCTCTACTAGTACCAAGAAAATACGATAACCCGCACCATCCAAATCGGGTTTCCCAAAATGGGTTGTACAGGTTTAATTGCAAGGAATTTAATTTAAACAATCTTAAAGAATACGGTTTTATTAGTTTAAGGTATTTTATTGTAAAATTGTATTTATCCCACATAACACTGTTCCAAAAGCCATCGTGCTATATCATGATGAGTGTTGTGATGAGGTAGGTCATTACCTCAAAAGTTTTCTAAAGATAATAAGAGCAAATATGATGAAAGATATCGAATAGAAAGTTTGTGGTATTTAACCGTAAAAGTGAAATAAAAGTTGCATATTATTGTATTTTGAATTGAAACTTGTTCTAAATATTTTTTTATGATTACTAAACAAGATGAATCAATATAGGTGTTTGGTTATTAAAAAAAGTTGTGTTTTTAACAAAATTAGAATCGGAAGTCAGAGTAACTCCACTACCGATGAGTTTTGAAAAAAGTCTTTTTAGAATAGGAAAAGAGGAGAGGAGAGGGGACTTACTGGATGAAATGAAAGAGATGAGATATAGAAATGTTTTGAGAGCTTCGTGGAGTCACGGTGTCGCCGGATTTGTCCCGAATCGTCGCCGGAAGATGACCTTGGGCTAACTCCACTTGTACAACTTATTTGACTTGGAAAAATTTGAGAATTTTTTATAATGGATTTCAGAATGAAGAGGCTAGGGTGTGATGTTGTATTTATAGGAGAAATTAGGGTTTTAGGAATGAATAGAGAATTAAAAATGTATTAAAACTTGAATTAAAGTGGTGAATTAACACTCTCTGTTAATTTACAGGCAATTCAAACAACATGGGGATAGTGGGGTAGACCAAAGGTTGCAGTGTGCAGAGTTTGGGGGTATTAGCAACGGGGGGACCGACGGCGCCGGCCCAAATGGCGATCTTGCCGGTCGTGGGTATGAGTTGGGTGTGGGATTTGTGCCACATGTTGGTGTCTGCTCATATATCGATTTCCACATGTTTGATTAATCTAAATTTTCATTTTTACGTGTTTGGGCTTCAAAAAAGTTTAAAAGAAAAATCATTTAAAAATATATATGACTGAGAGGATTTGAACACAGGGGCTACGTCACAGCAGCGTAAGGCTTTACCAATAAGCTACAAGTGCTTTCTTACTATTCTTAAAAAGGTTAAATACTTATAGCATATTCAAGGTTGCAAATACTTCATTTAGTACTTTAACTTTAAACAATTTTTTGTACATTAAAAAAAGAGTCGTTACATTTGTCAACATGTATTAGCGATATGAAATAACAAGTAGAACATATACACATGTTAAGATAAAGACAAAACAAATAGCATATCGAGCAAAACTGCCATGTACATATATATCCCCAGCATCATGTACAATAAAGGCCTTTAGGGCATACATATCCTAACAATTTCCCACTTTCACTAAGATTTTTTATTGGCATATCGACTACCTATCGTCTGCGCTAGAGCCAGTTGTTGGTGTATCGTATACCCAATATCTCGAAATATGCTTGAGAGATAGCCTTGGTGAATGCATTTGCAGTGTTATCCTTCGTATCTAGTCTCCGCATCTTAATCTCCTAGCGATCTACGATCTCCCTGATCAGGTGATATCGTCTTAAGATGTATCTGGATTTCTGATGGAACCGTGGTTCCTTCGCTAAAACAATATCCCCGTTGTTGTCGCAATACCAAGGTATTCGATTAACAATGGACGAAACCACCTAAAGTTCATAAATGAACTTCCTCATCTAGACTGCCTCTTTTGCGGCATCATTAGCAGCGATGTACTCAGCCTCCATCATTGAGTCTTCTACGGTGTCCTGTTTGGAACTCTTCCAACAAACCGCCCCTCCGTTGAGGGTAAACACATAACCTGATATGGATTTAGAGTCATCCTTATCACTTTGGAAGCTAGAGTCGGTAAAGGCCTCCATCTGGAGGTCTCCATTACCGTACACTAAGAACATCTCCTTAGTCCTTCTTAGGTATTTAAGAATATTCTTTACTTCTAACCAATACTTCTCACCTGGGTTTGATTGATACCTACTTACCATGCCGAGTGCATAAGCTACATCTGGTCTTGTACATAATATCACATACACTATAGATCCTACCGCCGAAGCATAGGGTATAATGCCCATGCGAGTCTTCTCCTCATCAGTCTTGGGAGGCATATCTTTAGAGAGAATGATTCCGTAACAAGTGGATAAATTACCTCGTTTGGAATCTTCCATACTAAATCTTTTTAGTATGGTGTTAATGTACCTAAAATGTGAAAATCCCAATATTCTTTTAGATCTATCACGATAGATCTTAATTCCCAGGATGTGGGAGGTATCACCCAGGTCTTTCATGAAGAACTTCTGTAACAAGAAACTCTTGACTGATAGTAGCATAACAATGCCATTTCCTATCAAGAGAATGTCATCCGCGTACAAGATGAGGAATACCACGGTTCTTGCTACAACTTTCGTATAAATGCTTGGTTCATCTACATGGTTGATAAAGTCAAATTTCTTGACCGGCTCATCAAAGCAGATATTCCAACTCCACGATACCTACTTTAATTCATAAATGGATTTAAGAAACTTGCACACTCTTCCGCTACTCCCGCTCTCTATGAAACCCTCTGGCTAGTCCATAAAAACACTCTTCCAAAATTCCATTTAGAAAAGTGGCATTTACGTCCATTCGCCAGATTTCATAGTGATGAAAGAAAGCAATGGCAAGTAGGATCTGAATGGATTTAAACATAGCCCCTGGAGAAAAGGTTTCGTCATAGTCCAAACCTGATCTTTGACGAAAACCTTTTGCTACAAGTCTAGCTTTATAGCTTTCAATCTGTCTATCTGCACCAATCTTCCTTTTGAATATCCATTTGCAGCCTACGGGTTTTACCCCAGAAGGTGCAACGTCAAAATCCAAACTTTGTTTGTGTACATGGATTCCATCTCGGACCGTATAATATCTAGCCACTTCACCAAGTCTCTGCTCGTGATAGCCTGCTAAAAACTAGTAGGCTTATCATCATCGATGATGCAATCCTTGTTGGCTATAGTGCCGTCAAGTCAATTATTGTAATCACAAGCTTGCGATTGTGATGATTGAAGGAGAACCTATACGGACAGTCTTACTCAAAATGATAGTATGTTATCTGGTTTGTCTTTATCATTATGTACATGCATTATGTGATATTACATATCACTATTATATGTTGATAGAACCTATAGGATTCTTGCTTGACTACAAGCATTATGATGGTGATCACATATGTAGGAGCTGGGTGGTCTATAAGCACATCCTTAAATGTCCCTAGTCGAGAGAGTATCGAGACTGGGCATCGATACTCCAGAGTAGACTAGTATATACTTTTCGAGACTCCGACGAGGGGCGGTAGCCGGGCTCACAATCCATTGGTGTCAGTTAGTCACCTAAGATAATATTGAGGTGCTCATTGGGTTATGAGTTACACTGGACGGACTCGCCGGGAACATGCTAGATGGTATTATACCTATTGTCAGATAGCAGTTCTCAGGTGGCATGAGTACAGGTTAGTCTATCGACCTGAGATCGTTATTTATCTCATGTGAGTTCCCACTGTGCTTTGATTACTACCCTACCACGGCTCAAAAGAGTCGTGCAAACAGGTTTTAGTTGAGTACAGTTCCGAGCCACATGGAGGCAGTAAGCAGATTGTCGGGGATTCGTCTTTTCCGGTATTCGGGGTTGATGTCGCGCTATGCACATGTGGCCATCTCCAGAAATCCTTAGCCAAGGTAGACGATAATTACTTATTTAAATCAGTAGTTTCTCAGTGAGTGATATGCTTCACACTGACACGAAATATCGCGTTGTTAGGGGTCTGACTTTATCCACCCCCTAAACCTAATATGCGATACTCTTAGATGAACAGATCGGACTGTATGGAGATTGTCACAGACAGGCTCGGTAGGGGTTCGGATGAGTTTGCTCATCGGCCTTCCTTTCGCTCAATACCTGAGTAGCCGTTACGTACAGCTAGTGCTGCTGACGTGCTTGTGGTTAAACCCACTTCCAGCGTATTGACGAGTTTTTAGAGCCCCACACAGAGAGTTTCTCTGGTTCAGTCGAAATGATATAATAGCCGTATTTTGATACGTGTAGGGCTCCGATCAAATGATTTTACTAGTTACCCGGACTTTCGATTGGACGGTTGATAATACTAGCCGGTTTAGAATTGAGCCGGATTATTAAATCAGGTATTGATTCATTAATTTACATATATATTTTGATATGTATATTCTAGTATTATATTCTTTGTGTTATTCTATCTCTTTGGGTATTCGTATTTTGGTACGAATACGGGTATGTATATACCGTTGAGTGTATTTTGTATTTATATGGAAAACATTCTAGAAGGTGGACACCTCATTTTGGTTTATCCATTTATTAAATTGAATAGAAATGAGGTGTAAAGATAGTGAAGAGAGAATGTTGAGAACCATGCCTGAATAGTGTTGACAAATGAATTTTCAATTCATTTGTGCAAACTATTCAAGTATGGTTGCTATATTTTTATTTGGAAAATGAGATATACAAAACCATGCTTCATGGTTTTCTCTCTCTTGGATGGTGATTTTGGAAAACACTCTCACCATTTTTCTTAACTCTCTTCACTGGCCTTTCTTGAGCTCCTCCTCCTTCTTCATCTTCTACCATACCATCTCTTGTGTTGAGAATCAAGGGTAGGAGAAGAGATAGATCTACACTTTGAGCAACTCACTACATCCCTAGGCACTCTAGATTAGTAATCTAGAGTCTCTAGTAGCTCCACTAAATTCTTGGTATGGAGCTAGAGCCATGAACCACATTTCTCGGGTGGATCATCTTCGACGAAGGAAAACCGGCGGCTAAGCTCGATCAAGAAGACCTCAAGGAGCTAAGGAAGAGGGTAGAAGACCAAAGGACACGAATATTTTGGTATAATGCTTCTATCACAGTAGATACGCTCTTTGTAGTTTGCTAGTTTCATGTTTGGTTTCGATTCTAGGTAGTTATTTCTAGCGCCAAGTTTTTTAAACCCAATATTTTTCATTCTACAATGGCCATGGTCGACGGCCAAGGTGCTAGGAACCCCAAAAATCCTCTTGATCCCGTCTACAAGAAAACCGTAGTATGTTTCGGATGGATGAGACTTCCTACTAGATCTGTGGAGTGACGTAGATATGTCAGGTTCTATTGAAGTATCGAGTTCCACTAAGCTTTCAATAATAGTTTGTGATTCTGGGATTTCGTCCAGTTCTATTGCACTCCTACTAATTTCTTTTTCAAAAAATTAAGTTTCCTGAAAATGGGTGTGTCGAGAAATAAATACCTTTTGTCTCTCAGCGTAATAGAAAAGATACCCTCTAGAATTCTATAGGTATCCTATAAACTTGCACAATATTGATCGTGTATCAAGCTTGTCTGAATGATACATTTTGATAAAAGCTAGACACCCTCAAATCTTAAGATACTTAAGATAGGGTTTCTTCCCACACTACATCTCATATAAAATGATAGGCACTGAATTAGTTGGAAGTTTGTTTAATAGGTATGCAGCAGATTCTAGTGCAAAACGTCAGAAGGATAGCGGCAACTCAGAATTACTCATCATGGAACGCACCATATCTAGAAAGGTATGATTCTGTCTTTCTGATACACTATTATGTTGTGGTGTGTATGAAGGAGTTATCTGAAAGAGAATTCTATTCTCTTTTAAACATTCTAGGAACTCGGCACTTAAGTATTCTCCACCCCGATCAGATCGAAGCATCTTGATAATTTTGTCTGTTTGTTTTTCCACTTCATTCTTATACTCCTTAAATTTCTTAAAAGATTTGGATTAATGTTTCATCAAGAATATATATGTCCATACCTTGAGAAATTATCGATAAAAGTAATGAAGTAAGAATAACTACTTCTTACAAGTATAGACATCGAACCACATACGTCGCTGTGTATGGGTTCTAAGAGCTCGGTGGCTCTTTCTCCGTGTCCAGTCAATGGATTTTTTGTCATATTTCCTTTTATACAAGATTAACAAGTTGCATAGGATAAATATTCAAACGGGTATAAATATCCATTTTTATGCAACTCAGTTAATCGTTTTTCATTGATATGACCAAGTCTATAATGCCATAAAAAACTTGATTTAATTCTAGAGTCTTTCTTTTCAGTGTGTTTTAGATGTTGAAAACTTGATGTTGATTTAGTACGTATATTCCGCTATCTAGTGTACTCGACCCAATCATTTCATTATTTAGGCGAATGTTTATGGTATTGCTTTCAAGTGCAAAAGTATGTCCTTCATTAGATAACAAAAATATAGCTATAATATTACACATCATGCTGGATATACAAAAGCAGTTATGCAATAACATAATATGTCCACTCACCAATCCAAGATGATATTCTCCCACTGCAACAGCATCCACACTTGCTCCGTTGCCAACGCACAGGGTCATATCATATTTCCCCAAAACTCTACGCCTTTTCAACGCCTTCAAAGAATTACAAATGTGAGATCATGACCCGGTATCCAATACCCAAGAAGTAGAATTAATAGAGAAACGGTTTTCAATCACAAGCACACCTGAAGCCGAAGGAACAACTTGCTTCGTGTCCTGATTCTTGACTTTTAAAGCCTGGTAGTCCTTCTTTCGGTGTCTCTTCTTGTGACAGTAAAATCATTCCTCCTTTGCTGCTGTTGTACCCCCGGTCTTAACCCTTTCCCTGCACCGTAGTGACACCATCTTTCGGTTTGGTAGGGGCCTTCTTCTTCTTCCCCTTAAGCTTAGCCTTGGATTTAGAGGAAGAAGGTTCCCCAACAAGTAGAGCGGGTATCTCCCTGGATTTCTTCAGGGTGCTCTCTACAGTCCTCAAGATGTTAAGGAGTTCTGGAAGTATAACTTTCGTTCGTTGCATATTGAATTTCAATATGAACTGGGTATAGGTGGAAGGTAGGACTGTAGAATCAAATCGGTGTATAACTCGTTCTCCAATGTGGTCCCAATGTCTGCGATCTCCTCAATGAGACTGATCATCTTCAGGATATGGTCTCTGACAGATGAACCGATAGCCAATCTCGCTTGAAATAGTTTCTTCGAGGTCCCATATCTTGCGATACGAGATTTCTCTCCATATAATTCCTTGGTATGGAGGAAGATGGAAGTTAGGTCTATCTTCTCGTGTCGCCTCTGATATTCATTATCCATCGAGGCCAGCACGAGGTACTTGGTTTTTGCGCAATCTAGATCCCAAGTCTTACGGACTGCAATGTCCACGACTATGGAATCAGGTACTGGGACAGCGGGGGCTTTAGCCGTGAGGACATATGCTATCTTGTTATAAGTAAGGACCATTTGGACATTTCTTAGCCAATCTTTATAATTCGGCTCCATAAGTATGTTTTTATCTAGTAGCAACTTAAGTTCAGTTATAATAGTCGTTGCAATTAGGAGAGAGAGAAGAAACACTCAGCATATGCTCTTGCAAGTTTAGATTGGTTTTTGGTTTATCTAAACAGGATGGCTCCCACCATTTTCTCGAATTCTTCTTCAAACCTTAAAAGAAGAATTAGTCAGGATTAATCGCACCCTACAAGTTCGCTTATCTTTCAACCAGGTCAGTGTTAATATTTCAGAGGAAGGTCCCCCGTGCTTTCGCACGGACCCAATTAAATAACCCCGTTTTCTCAGAGACGTAACACCAGTAACACCTTTCTAGACACTTACTTGATTAGCTAATTGTAAGGTGAAAAACTTTCCCAAAGAGTGGCTGATGCTCACAGTAGGATCAGGACCCAACTATCATCGTATGATAATTTTGAAAGAAGCCAACCAAAACTATCACACTCTAGAAGATATACAGCACTAGCAAGTTTCCTGTATGTTTGAAACTCCCGATGTGGTTTTTTCCCCAAGTGCTTATGACCTTGACGAAGGCCAAAATATCAGAAGCCGCAAATCAAGGTTAGCCCGTTATTATCCTGGTTAACCTAGACCCATTTGTACAAACCCTTGACGAAGGCCAAAATAGTTGTACGTCTGTCTTAGATTAACGCATCTATCTATAATACAGATAAATATCTACTAGATACCAAACACTATGCCTTGGCGAAGATCAAAATACATAGCTTGAATACTAGTGGATACCTATCTAAAATGACGGAGGGCTACGGCTAGTTTTAGGCGAAAACCGTGAACGTAATGAACTTGATATCATCAAAGGAACCGAATAGCTTTCAAAAGGAGTGATTTAGTCTCCGCATTTAAAAGTTGTTTTTAAAGAAAACCGAGTGGTTTTATAATTGTTCCAGCGACCTCAAATGTTAGGTTTGTTTCTTTACATTAATTAGGATTAATGCGGTCCCATCAATTAATCTTATCATTGCAAAAGAAACGAAATAGAATTACAATTATGCCATCTGCATTAGTCACAGAGTCCCGGATCTTCACCGTAAGGTTACTTAACTTACGGCACGGCGGGGACTGGACTAACGCGGATGCAAAACATAAGCAACGTTTATATATATATATATATATATATATATATATATATATATATATATATATATATAACATTAGTCTCACGCAAAAATATCCAATCATAAAATAAGCGGAAGCAAATAAATGAGATAGAGGATATATTAGAAATTCTGTATTTTCGTTTAAGCCATTTACGATAATGCGAATTCCATGGTCGTGATGAATAGCCAAGAACCTATACTCCTAGACCCCTATGAGTGGGGCAAGCAACCCTACCAATTATAGAATTAGGTGACTCGGTCTCTGATCCTCGAGACGGCCACCCTTTGGATTCTGGAACCCAGGTATTTGAGCACCCAACTTTGGGTCTATCCTAGGTACATGTAATGAAAAATAATAATACAACGGTAGCTAAAAGCTCAAACCGGAAGTCCCTCGCAAAAAAATAATATTACATCACAAAGAATATTACATGAATGGAAAAAAAACACTCTTCTTACATGTAAAACAACCCGGCTATTCAATCACGACGATCACATCTATGCCATTCCATAACCACAACACAAGCAAGATATGTGCAAGCACTTCTAATCAACGTATAGCAATTAGCCGACGTTTACAAACACATATAAAAACGAAAAGAAAATCAACGATAATATAATTTCAATTTTGAAACATTCCGTGTAACCTATATACAAAGATTACATTATATGAAATCTACGAAAAATCAAAAAATACCAGAAACCTTAAATCCAAGAACCCAAGACACCATAAGAAGCACGACACCCGACCCTTCATCCTGGCCGCTGGTAGCGGGAAAAAAGAGAAAACTGGCGGCCAATACTAAGAACTGGGGTCTCATGCTTCTCTGGTCATCATGTAGTACCAAGTAGAGCTCTCTGCAATTGTTTAAAAAAAATTTAGGGGCTTTAAAAAATTTGACAGAAACTAGGATCTAAAGTTTTCAAATACGGAGCTATTTCAGTTTCGAAACACAAACAACGTCTATAATTAGTTTAACGGTTTGGGTTGGCTCTCATACCAGTGTAAGTTGCTAGTGCTCATGCCGCTACAACTACGACCTTTGCGGAACCGAAAATTTTTAATTTAAAACGAGCACTAGAAACTAAAACCCTAAAAATCGAATCCAAACACTAAACTAACAAAACTTAGAGAGTTTAATTACTAAGTTAAGGACTACAGCCTTTGAAGACGCGTCCTTCGAGTCTTGTGTGGTCCTCTTCTTAAGCTCCTAGGGTTTCTTGATTAAGCTTGCTAATAAGTCTCTCTCCTCAAAGATGATCCACCCGAGAATGTCGGTTCAAGCTCTAACTTCTACTAGTGAACTAAAGAAGCAATTAAAGATCAAGACTTGCTAAGACTTGATGCTTAGAGATGTGGTATTTTACTCAAGATGCTCTCTTTCTTTCTATTCTAAACTCGGGAGAGAAAACATGAAGAAGATGAAGATGAAATGGCTAACATAATAATTCTCATATCTCTTTTTTTCTTTTTCTTTTCATATATTTACAAAATAATAAGTGTGTAGATTTGTGACTCACTAGATAGGTCACAAATCCACACACATCTAGTAAAACCAAGAAGAGATGAGAAGAAGAGAGAAGCTACATCATATGTACACAAACACAACCATAATACCCATATTTGTAATAAATACGGATACCCGTATTTCTACCAGAATATGAATACCGTATTTGTATCGAAAATACAAAATACCCGTATTTATATCAAGATAGAAATACCCGTATTTTTATCAAGACACAAAATACTGTATTCATACAAATAGCCATATTCGAATAAATACCGTATTTGTATCAAAATACAAATACCCAAAAAGAGAGCAATATAATACTAGCTCACATATCCAGCTATCTTTCAAACCTGCTAGTATTACCAAAATATCTGATTAAAGCTCGTGTATAAAATACACGAATTTAATCGAACACCCGAACGTATCAAAATACGCATACTATATCGTTTGGTCTTAACCGGGAAACCCTCTATGTGGGAATCTAAAGAATCGATAATACGCTGTCAGTGGGTTTAACTACAAGCACGTCAGTGGCACTAGATGTACATAACGGCTGCCCAGGTATCTGTTGAAAGGAAGGATGATAAGCAAACTCGTCTATATCCCTACTGAGCCTATAAGTGACAATCTCCATACAGTCCAGTCTGTTCGTCTGAGAGTATCGCATATCAAGTCTAAGGGATGGAAAACATCAGACCCCTAATAACCTGATAAGTCGTGCCGATGTGGCTTAAGACCATCCAAAAAACTACTGGCCTAACTATCAATAAATCTCAACTGCCCTGACTAGGGTCTTATAGTTTTGGCCAGCCGTACATATCACGACATCAACTCCTTATACTGGGAGAGACGAATCCCCGACAATCGATCACTGCCTCCGTGTGGCTCGGGACTGTACCTAATTAAAACCTGTTTGCACGACTCAGTAGAGCCATAGTAGAGTAGCAATCAAAGCACAGTAGAAACTCACACATGACAAATGACGAGTTCAGGTCGAAAAACTGCCCTGTACTTATGTCACCTGAGAGCTGCTATCTGATGTTAGGTATAGTACCAACCAGCAACTCCCTGCAAGTCCGTCCAATGTAACTTATAACTTAATGAGCACATATATACAATCTTTGGTGTTGTACACCAATGGTTATGGGACTGACCATCCCCTGATGGGAATAAAAAACGTATACACAAGTCTACTCTGGAGTATCGATACCCAGTCTCGATAATCCTACGAATAGGGACAATTTAAGAATGTGCTTATAGACTACCCAGCCCCCACAAGTATGATTACCATCACAACGCTAGTAGTCAAGCAAGAACCATACGGGCTTTATCAACATGTATTAGCGATATGAAATAACAAGTAGAACATATACATATGTTAAGATAAAGACAAACCAAATAGCATACTATCATATCGAGCAAGATTGTCCTATACATATATATCCCCAGTATCTTGAATAATAAAAGCCTCTAGGGCATACATATCCTAACATCCCTATCCCTCCTCTGTGTTCCTCCCTCACTCCATCGCTCGATCGAACCTTGCTCGATCAAACCTCACTCGAAGTTTCTCGACTCTCTCCTTCGCTCTAAATTTCTATATCTCTCTCCCTTGCTTGCTCAAATAAGATTAACGTATCCTTAGCGAAAACAAACTGAGTCCAAATGCTCGCTTATAGATTTAAGTTGATCTTAATCTCAAACTAGATTAACGGTCCTTAAATCAAACAAAAAAATAATTCTGAACTGTAGGAATATACAACCTAAGTTCAAAACCTTGTCAAGCAAATCCTTGACCCAAACCCAAATCTAAAATATACGGATTTGGACTGATTCGCGCCTTACGGGCGATGACATAAACTAGTCCCCGTATACAATCCACGGGCAATCAAAATAAAACAAAACACACACGACATGAAGTGAATTGCTAGAGCAGGAGAAAGTGGTTATCGCAATACGGTAATGTAATTAACTGCAGGGGATGCGCCTGCTGGGAAGAGCGTCCCCACAATCAAAAACCCCTCACAAATGAGGGAGAATATGATGAAGTCTGCTACAATGGTGCATCTATCCAAACCTTCGATGTATGGTACCATAAATCAACTTGTTATCTTTGGAGAGGTGGATGGAGAAGTCCAAATAAAATCTTCCCCCAAATTCAGGCTAGACGACCCAACGACTTGGTCTTTGTCTTTCGGCGGTGAACAGATTCTGGAACGCCCGGTAGGACCTTTTTCTCTTTCCACTCCACACTTCGTGTGTCGTATTTCGCGAACAAAATCGCCATTCACTATGGTTACCCTTAGATTCGAGGTACTAAAATTTGGTGTCTTGCTCCTATGCAGAAAAAATTGATGGCTTCCAACTGCACCTCTTGCAACTGCAACACTCTCTCCATCCCAACTGGAGGACTGACCTATGGGTCCAACACGACCTCTATCTTTTCAATGCCGGTGGGGCAAGTAACACAAGCCACTACTAGATTGTTCTTTGGGACCATGCTCCCACCAGTGAGTTTTGGTGCCTCAGCGCCGCAAGAGGAAGCTCCCAAGTGGTCGGTCTTCGATCGACAGATGACCACAACGGCCCCTCTCAATGGGTCGTCCAAATCTGGTGCCTCGGTCTTCAACAGGCTGAGCAAAAGCTCGAATGGGCCTGCAAAGAGGCTCGTGATATCTGAAGGGGCTGCCCCAAAACAGATAGCTCTCTTAACTCCTGCTATGGGCGTAGCCATCAAAAGCGCTTCCTCTATCGGAAGATCGGTCTTTGAAAGATTGGTCGTTTCTCCCCAAACTTCAATCAGGACGTCGGTCTTCGATAGGCTGACACCAATATTAGTCCCTCAGCAAAACCGGTGGCATGTAGAAGCCGCCTCCAAAACTGAGGCAGTCCCTTCTGGAAGGCACGCTTGAGGTCGCCACTGGCACCGAGTGAGAAAAGCTGGTGGCAACTCTCCCTCTGGACTTATCCTACCAGCTGCAATGGTGGAAATTGACGATGTTGTTCCAATCGAGAACAGGTTTGATCCGCTTAAGAGGGTGTGAAAGAACTCTCCAACGGCGGTGCTGAGGAAATCACCCCCGTCTGCAGAAGTCACAGCGCAGGCAAAACCAAAGCAGCCTCATCAGCGGCTCTTCTCCTAAATTCATAGGGTCTGGCGAAAAGTCCAGGACTCCGTGATTGTCTAGAACTACTCTTGTCGACTGAAAAAATCGAAGGCTTGGCAAGAGGAAGATCATCCCTCCGTCATACAGCGAGAGACTTCTTCTATACAGGTGCCTGTCATAACGGCTCCTTAAACTTCGACCTCCCACAAAAGGATGAAGCTGGAGAAAATCCCACCGTCTACAGCAAATTCCAAATGCGACGGACCCAAACGCCCCAAGTCTGGGGGTATGATCATGCATACAATCTACATGGCTTTCGGGAAAGAAGAAAGCCATGCTTCCGCATGTCATCGACCGCAAACTCGGTCTCTAACAAAATCTCAGGAGCAACAACAAAAGTTCCAGGAAATACTGACCAAAATGACAGCACTTACCAGACAAAAAGAAAGTCCAAACAAAAAAGCTGAACAGCGCCAGGAGCAGAAGACTGATACAGAGTTCCGGCGAAGGGTGCTCGAAAGGAAAGACAAAGAAGCCGCTGAACAAGCTGTTAACGTGAAGCAGATGGCGCTCTTGTTTCGGGATATAGTTGAAATGATGATCCAGCCAGAACCCCCAGCCGAGGATCCGCCAATAATCATCGAGGATGACAGAGGGGAAACATTAAACCCTCTTCCGGCTTTATCAACAGCCAAGGAGGAAATGATCTCCAAGGCTGCTCTTGATAATTATATTGCTCAACAAATAATAGCTCATCAAGCAAATGAAACGGCTGGCCAAATCGTCAGTACTTGGCGACCGTATCCAGGCTGGTAAGATCAAATCAAGTACCCGTCGGCATATATGATCCCTACCTCCATGTGTACAAAGGGACATGCAACCCTCATCAGCACGTCGCGTAGTTCAGACTCTGTGCGGCAACACTGGAGGCGATGACAAACTATTGCTTCGCCAGTTCGTAGGCAGCCTGTCGGAAACGGCCTTTGAATGGTACTCGGAGCTCCCAAATAACTCCGTACATTCACATTGATGGAACTGCTATTCACACAGTGGTTCGCCAGCGCGAGCGAGCGCACCCCGATCACGGCATTAATCGATGTCAGGGTAAGGCCGAGAGAAACTTGGGTCCAATACGTGATCCGGTGGCGGAACCTATGGTCTAAGCGCGAACAATGCATTGAAAAATCCCACGCCGTGGGCATGTTCATCGGGACCCTAGATCCTCAAACGACTGTGTCCCGGTTCATTACATTCTTCAAGCCGACGACCTTCCAAGCTCTGATGGATAAACTTGCCAAAATGGACTAGATGGGCCACGGGCCTTCCTCCTCAAATAAGGACCCTCAAAATAACAAGGGTAAATAGAAAGCGGCCTTCGTTGCCAACACGTAACAACAACCGAGTGGCCCTAAACCGGCAGCTCGCCAAAACAACACGCGTCCACGCCCGTCCTTGGAGGAAAGACTAGGGCGCGCTTACTCGTTTCCCCGCGATAAGACAAGGAGTCTTTTTGAATTGGCAGTGCGTAACAAACTCATCACATTGCCAGACCCACGGTGTCCACCACAACCCGGCGATGTCAATAACCCCAACTACCGATCCTATCACAGAATGGTGAGCCACCCAATTGAGGATTGCTATGTCTTCAAGAACTGGGTCGATGACCGGTATCAACAGGGAAAATTCGCGCTGTCTGTGAACTGGAGGGTAAACCCACCGCAAAAGCACACTCCCAAAAAGGTGGATTTGCCGGGGGCATCATGCTCGCAAGGAAGAAATTCTATAGGAAGTCGTTATTTCAGCAAAAACCAAAAGAATGTTGAAGGATCTACAGGCACGTCTAGCAGTCAGATGGAAAAGCCCACTTGAACCTGAAATCATCGAAGGGATGCTAAAACCGCGTCCCGTACCGAAAGTTGTTGACAAAGGAC
The DNA here is from genome assembly GCA_030015575.1 of Agapanthus africanus. Classification (NCBI taxonomy): domain Eukaryota; kingdom Viridiplantae; phylum Streptophyta; class Magnoliopsida; order Asparagales; family Amaryllidaceae; genus Agapanthus; species Agapanthus africanus. The sequence goes on along the minus strand of CM057345.1, from coordinate 106,559,342 downwards.
TAAACCCCCAAGTCGAGCCTTCAAAGTCTTCAAATAAAAAGAAGAAGACCAAGAATCCTGTGCAGCCTTCCGAGTATGACGACAAGTGCATAGACCTACAAAAGTACATTGACGTGCTGGAAGAGTACAGCCAGAAGGCGCGGACACCGGTCATGCTCGAAAAGTTCCTCAAGCATATTCTTAAGAACGAAGATAGTGACAACGATAAGGAAAATGACTTATCTGGAGATAGCGGGAACCGTGTATCAAGTTGCCACATGGTCTCCCATTCATCGTTGAATGATGAAGAAACTCTCTCGGTGTCAGAAAACAACGCAGAGGAACTAGGGGCAGGATCGACGCTAAAATCCCCGGAACTGCCAGAAGTCCCGATCGATAGGCTGTTAAATGAAGCCTTAAGCAAAACTGACCGAGAAAATGAAACAGCCATATACGAAAAGGTTATGTGTCAGCGTCGGGATGAAGAAGCTGCAACAAGGATGAGTCGTAAAGTACTCCAACCAAACCAAAGCATACCCGCGACAAATAAGAGCAGGATCAAGGTAGAGAAGCGGTTCGCCAAAGCCCTGTCAATGGGAATGAAGCAGCCACCTCTCGTAAGAAACACTCCTGGGGTAATATGCCTCGACGGAGGGGCTTCACATCCAAACTACTGCCTATATCATCGGAGGGTTACCCATCCCATCGAAGAATGCAGTACCTTTAAGAAGTGGTGGCAAGGATATGTTGCCTATTAAAAACACTTCAATAGGATGAAGCGCGAAGCTCGTCGACGGCAAAATAGTGCAAAAGATAAGCATGAAAAACGACCGGCAACTGTCATATGGTTGATACCAGTTCAAAAGAGGGAAAACCCCAAGTTCTTACTTTCGGGAGTGATTCTGAGGACGAAATACCCCTCAGCCCTTTCTTCAGAGACCCCACCTCCGAAAAAGAAAAGAAGGAGAAGAACTACGAGAATATTCAGCTGCGTAACCGCACGCTGCCTGAAAAGAACCTCGGACCTATAAACAAAGGTTCGAGAAAAAAGGATAAAAGGAAAGAAAAAATCTCTAAGGAAATTGCCCTTGACGGTGGAGTTGTCATAGAGTTCGCAGGGAGGGACCCGCCTAAGAAAAACAAGGCAGATTACAATATACTAGCACATTTGAGGAAAATACCATCACAACTGAGTATATTGGATGCTCTCCTCCTGTCCAAAGAGGCACGAGATTCTCTGATCAAGGCATTACAAGACCCCGATCAGTTCCAAAACTTCTTCGCGGAAGAGAAGATGAAAGATGAACTGGCAGATGTCCATACAGCTGACATTATATTCAGCGATGAAGATCTCCTCCTCGGTATGTGTGAACATAATCGTCCGTTATATGTCACCGGGTACTACCCATGACATCAATATAGGGAAAATCCTTGTCGACATCGGATCCTCCGTCAACCTTCTTAAGGTGAGAGTGTAACAACCTTAAATTTCCTATACAAATTTTTTCAAAATAATTTTTCTCAAAATCCATAAAGGGGTATTTTAGCCTGAGCACAAGAAATAAGTAATTATTCTTCTTTTTAATTACAAGTTAAAAGAATGTAACAACTCCATTTTTAGTGTACAAAATTTGCTTTAAAATTAATGTATACTTTGGGTATTTACATTTTCTGTGACTACTTTAAGTAATTAAATAGCTCCATAATTATAAGAAAGAGCTTGTAGCTCATTGGTAATACCTTGCATTGCTGAACCAAGCCACTAGAGTTCAAATCCCATACCCCACATTATTTTTAATATTATTTTGTTTTGAATTTTTTAGAAGACCAACAGTCAACACGTGATAAATTCCAAAATTTCCACTACACCCACAAAACTAAATATACCAGTGAGAAGGTGGACCGACAAAACACACACCCGACCCCTCAACTCGGCCGGGATCAGCCGAGTCAGCCGGCGGACAGGTCGACTCGGGCCGGCGCCGCCTGCCGGACCGCCGAGTCGTCAACAGAGAAAATATGACTCTTAGGCTTCTCAACCCCCCTACATACTCCAATTACTCAGAACGTTTCCAGAGAGCTTTTAATACCTCTTTTACTCCATTTTTAATGATTTTTTAATATATTTTTACATTTTTTTAAATTAAAACCCTTCATCTACCCTAACCCTAGCCTAACCCTATAAATACCACCCTACCCTCTACCCTCTCACCCCAAACTCTGAGCCAACTCTCTAGAATTTTCAAGAAACTTTTATGTGCAATCGAAGTGAGCGAAAGGAGAAGCTCCGGCGAATTCTTCGGCGGATTTTCCGGCAACGTCCGTAGGAACTCTCGGCGACGAAACGACGCACCGCCGCCTCCTTCCGAACCATCTCCCTCTTCTAGTTGTCCAAAACCCGTAAGTCCCCAAATTCTACCTCTCTTTTCTTTTCTAAAATACGGATTTACAAAACCCGACGGAATCGGAACCAATCCGATTTCCGATTCGGTTTCTTTATAAAACATCACTTCTCGTTAATACATTTATTCTTAAACTCTCTCATGTTGACTATTAAACACTAATCAACCAAATTTATCAAGTTTCATATCACAAAATAATTACTATTTCATTTTACCGTATTTTTCAATTAAATACCACATAGTTTCAATTCCACCTTCAACATCACAAAACCTTGCTATACCTTTAAGTAGATCACGAGATAATGACCTACCTCCTCACACACTCATATGCAATATAGCACAATACCCTTGGGAATATAGAATACGGGAAAACGATATCATTGCAAATAAATGCCATTTACTTAATAAAACCGTTTTCTAAAGGATTTAGTATTAATACAATCTTTGCAAAGCGCCGCTACAACCCATTTTGGGGAACCCGTTCGGGATGGTGCGGATTATCGCACATCCTCGGGCTTAGTATTGCGAGATTCAGACCTCCGCAAGGAGCATTCGGTCTCGAAAGATTTAAAATACGACATCTTAAGAAAATGAGATTTCTAGAATATTATAGATATATACAAAAATTATTTTCATATAAATATATGTATACGTAACATAAAAATATCTATTTTAAAGTATTATAAACATTCCACCTTTTGCTAAATATATCACAAGAATCAATTTTACACTAAAATACCATGAATTCCATACAAAAACAATATTACAAATAAATACTTCTTATTATAGATTTAGGATATTCTCATTAGAATTGCCACAAATATAAAATCTACATTTATTACAACTCTAAATACGATAATAAATACTTTGGGTGTATTAGAAAACTATACAAAGTATTTTTATGTAAAACCCCCTCAAGTTCTATAATTTACCCTAAGGACCCTAGTAAATATAGGTTTAAGAGGGACCAATCTCTTGAGTCTCAGGGAGCCGGAGAAGTGGATGCCTGCCTATTTAAGGTAGACAACTTAACAACGGTGTTATCAATACGGTAATCGTCTTTGAAATAAACACAAATCCTGCCGCCCATGTGCAGCGGTTACCGATAACATCAAAACAATCAGGACTTCAATTTACTTCACTAACTGTCTGACTCAGTTTGAGTCCCATTATAATCTGACTTGAATATGATTCAAGTACAATCTACAATCTACAATCTACAATATTTCAATTCAATATGAATCCATGAATCCATTATACAACTTGACTTAACCGAACCATGGATATACATTCCATTTACATGATTCTCCAGTTACATCCATTTACATGATTCTACGGTTACATCCGTTTACTGATATCATGGTTTTGGTCAGTCAATCAATTATACAATCAATACAATTTACAAAGCAAACAATACAAACAAGACATCTCGGGGTTTAAGGGGTAGATTGGTACGGAAGGTGTTAGAAGTGGCACAAGACAGTAAGACTTAATACACCTAACATAAATCCAGTCGCTGTTGTACCGTGGCATAAACGGTTCCTTGTACTATACTTGCCTCTACTCTCTGGCATATAGAGACTCCTCTCGTATACACTGGCATTCTTCTGTACCAAGCTACAAACAACAACGTTAATACAACATTACAACAATATAATACAACTTTAAAAGATACCTTCTTATTCTGTCTATTCTACTTTCCTTTTATCTTTGGGACTTACTGAGCGACCTGTTCGCTGACGACATTCTATTTCTTTCTTCTGTGAATGTCGTCAGGTGATTTGGACCCGTCAGAGTTCGAGCCCACTGCTGAAGAATTGGACCAGTTCAGTGAAGACCCTGAGCTCTTGTCATTGTACACTTTCCATTCAGTACTTTCATTTCTGTTATGCCATTGTTTAGGCATTGCTTTTTATTCAGTTGTATTTACTTTTCATGCATTGTACAAAAGAATGTTAATAAATAAAGTTGTTGTTCAGTTTATATCTCTTATCTCTTGTGCTTACTTTTATATTGCTTAGATACGCTTAGCGTATTTACTTCACAGTAAATACGTAGCGGCCTCGTCTCGTCCCCTTCGCCGTATACTGGGAAGCGGGGCGTGACAAGTTTTGTTGGTGGCCCATGTAGGTCAAAGCTGTATAGAACCATACTATTCAGTTCTATTCTGCGTGAACAACTTAAGCAATATAACACAAGAATCAACAACTAAAACATTCTTTACAATTCATGTTCCTTGAATCTTACAATTTCATATTCCTTGAATCTTATCATTTCATGTATTTGAATCTGTCCAAACCTAAATTTTTCTTCAAGGTTATGGATTCACTAAACAACACAAGCGCCAACTTCAACAACACCCCATCTCCACTACCAATCGTATCTGCTGTTCTTGCTCTACCCACCGAACAAACAGTTCTTCTTAAGGCCATTCGCAGCCTCCTTGAGGGACAGCAGCAACTCTTGAACCGTCCCGAGACTGAAGCACCTGGGGTAAAGCAATTCAGAGCTTTGCATCCCAAACAGTTCTCCGGAAAGGGAAGCCCACTTGAAGCTGAGGAATGGGCACAAAGTATCGACGATAATCTGGCAGCGGCACAAGTGCCAGAAATAGTATGGGTCCGAGTTGCAGAGCTGCAGCTCACGGACAATACACAGAGATGGTGGAAGGCGGAAGAAAGCCGTCTGGATCAGCCCATTGAATGGAAGACTTTCCGTGATAAGTTCGACGCGAAGTACTTCCTTGTGACTTTCAGGTACAATATGGAACAGCAGTTCATTCATCTACAACAAGGTTCAACGTGGATCAAATCGGTAGATGAGTATGCCGCTGAGTTCACCATACTCAGTCGGTAAGATATGTCACAGTATTTCAAATTTTTGATATCACATACTACACAGCTAACACAAGACCGTAACAGATTTTTGGCACACCTCATACCAACGGATGAGATCAGAGCCCGTCGATTTCAACAGGGTTTGGACACGGAAATCCAGGCTGCACTAGCCATAGGGAAATTTCCGACTCATGAAGATGCTTTGGAAGCTGCCCGCAGTTATGAGGCAGTGATAAAGGCGAGGGGCAGACCCCAATCTGCCGGTTTGAAACGCCCTGCCACTCAAATAGCAGGAGGAGCCTCTTCCAGGCCATCGTTTGAACCCAGGAGAACTAAAGAAATTTGCCACTACTGCCATAGAAAGGGACACTTGTAGAAGGACTGTAGGCGCGCAAAAGGCCTGTGTCTAATTTATGGCGCATCCAACCACGGAATTGGGAATTGTCCTTATAATAGTAATCCAGCTCACACACACACCAACTACCCGAAGCGGCCAGATATCCAGGCTCCTGCAACTCGTTTTGCACTCCCTGCTCCACCACCTGCACAGCCTGCTCGCCAATTCCAACAAGCAATGCGGGACATGCCTCGAGGACAGAGAAACAGGCCCCAAGGACAGAATGTGCATCCAGCTAGAAGGAATGTACCACGGCGACAGACATTCACGTTAGCTGCCGTAGAAACCGAGACTGTAAGTCAAGGTAACACCGGTAAGTCTTTTTCACACTTTTTAAAACTCTTGCACCACCTTGTTATTTTTTTCACACACTGTCAGCACTCCAGTCACCAAACTTTTCTTGAATTTGTTACACTTTCCTTTTACAAATTTCGAGGACGAAATTTTTATAAGGAGGGTAGAATGTAACAACCCTAAATTTTCTATACAAATTTTTTCAAAATATTTTTTCTCAAAATCTATAAAGGGGTATTTTAGCCTGAGCATAAGATATAAGTAATTATTCTGCTTTTTAATTACAAGTTAAAAGAATATAACAACTCCATTTTTAGTGTACAAAATTTGCTTTAAAATTAATGTATACTTGGGGTATTTACATTTTCTGTGACTACTTTAAGTAATTAAATAGCTCCATAATTACAAGAAAGAGCTTGTAGCTCATTGGTAATACCTTGCATTGCTGAACCAAGCCACCAGAGTTCAAATCCCATACCCTACATTATTTTTAATATTATTTTGTTTTGAATTTTATAGAAGACCAACAGTCAATACGTGATAAATTCCAAAATTTCCACTACACCCACAAAACTAAATATACCAGTGAGAAGATGGACCGACAACACACACCATGACCCCTCGACTTGGCCGGTATCGGCCGAGTCGGCCGGTGGATCGGCCGACTCGAGCCAGCGCCGCCGGCCGGACTCGGCCGGACCGCCGAGTCGTCAACAGAGAAAATGTGACTCTTGGGCTTCTCAACCCCCCTGCATACTCCAATTACTCAAATCGTTTCCAGAGAGCTTTTAATACCTCTTTTACTCCATTTTAAATGATTTTTTAATACATTTTTACATTTTTAAAAATTAAAACCCTTCATCTACCCTAATCCTAGCCTAACCCTATAAATATCACCCCTACCCTTTACCCTCTCACCCCAAACTCTGAGCTAACTCTCTAGAATTTTCAAGAAACTTTTGTGTGCAATCGAAGTGAGCGAAAGGCGAAGCTTCGGTGAATTCTTCGGCGGATTTTCCGGCAACGTCCGTAGGAACTCTCGGCGACGAAACGACGCACCGCCAACACCTTCCGAACCATCTCCCTCTTCTAGTTGTCCAAAACCCGTAAGTCCCCAAATTCAACCTCTCTTTTCTTTTCTAAAATACGGATTTACAAAACCCGACGGAATCGGAACCAATCCGATTTCCGATTCGGTTTCTTTATAAAACATCACTTCTCGTTAATACATTTATTCTTAAACTCTCTCATGTTGACTATTAAACACTAATCAACCAAATTTATCAAGTTTCATATCACAAAATAATTACTATTTCATTTTACCGTATTTTTCATTTAAATACCACATAGTTTCAATTCCACCTTTAACATCACAAAACCTTGCTATACCTTTAAGTAGATCACGAGGTAATGACTTACCTCCTCACACACTCATATGCAACATAGCACAATACCCTTGGGAATATAGAATACGGGAAAATGACATCATTGCAAATAAATACCATTTACTTAATAAAACCGTTTTCTAAAGCATTTAGTATTAATACAATCTTTGCAAAGCGCCACTACAACCCATTTTGGGGAACCCGTTCGGGATGGTGCGGATTATCGCACATCCTCGGACTTAGTAGTGCGAGATTCAGACCTCCGCAAGGAGCATTCGGTCTCGAAAGATTTAAAATACGACATCTTAAGAAAACGAGATTTCTAGAATATTATAGATATATACAAAAATTATTTTCATATAAATATATGTATATGTAACATAAAAAATATCTATTTTGAAGTATTATAAGCATTCCAAATTTTTCTAAAACTTATCACAAGAATCAATTTTACACTAAAATACCATGAATTCCATACAAAAACAATATTACAAATAAATACTTCTTATTATGGATTTAGGATACTCTCATTAGAATTACCACAAATATAAAATCTACATTTATTACAACTCTAAATACGATAATAAATACTTGGGGTGTATTTGAAAACTATACAAAGTATTTTTACGTAAAACCCCCTCATGTTCTATAATTTATCCTAAGAACCCTAGTAAATATAGGTTTAAGCGGGACCAATCTCTTGAGCCTCAGGGAGCCGGAGAAGTGGGTGCTTGCTTATTTAAGGTAGACAACTTAACAACGGTGTTATCAATACGGTAATCGTCTTTGTAAAAGACATAAATCCTGCCACCCATATGTAGCGGTTACCGATAACATCAAAACAATCAGGACTTCAGTTTACTTCTCTAACTGTCTGACTCAGTTTGAGTCTCATTATAATCTGACTTGAATATGATTCAAGTACAATCTACAATCTACAATATTCCAATTCAATATGAATCCATTATACAACTTGACTTAACCGAACTATGGATATACATTCCATTTACATGATTCTCCAGTTATATCCATTTATATGATTCTACGGTTACATCCGTTTACTGATATCATGGTTTCGGTTAGTCAATCAATTATACAATCAATATAATTTACAAAGCGAACAATACAAACAAGACATCTCGGGGTTTAAGGGGTAGATTGGTACGGAAGGTGTTAGAAGTGGCACAAGACAGTAAGACTTAATACACCTAACATGAATCCAGTTGTTGTTGTACCGTGGCATAAACGGCTCCTTGTACTATACTTGCCTCTAGTCTCTGGCATATAGAGACTCTTCTCGTATACACTGACATTCTTCTGTACCAAGCTACAAATAACAGCGTTAATACAACATTACAACAATATAATACAACTTTAAAAGATACCTTCTTATTCTGTCTATTCTACTTCCCTCTTATCTTTGGTACTTACCGAGCGACCTGTTCGCTGACGACATTCTATTATTTTCTTCTTTGAATGTCGTCAGGTGATTTGGATCCGTCAGAGTTCGAGCCCACTGCTGAAGACTTAGATCAGTTCAGTGAAGACCCCGAACTCTAGTCATTGTACACTTTCCATTCAATACTTTCATTTCTGTTATGACATTGTTTAGGCATTTCTTTTTATTCAGTTGTATTTACTTTTCATGCATTGTACAAAAGAATGTTAATAAATAAAGTTGATGTTCAGTTTATATCTCTTGTCTCTTGTGCTTACTTTTATATTTCTTAGATACGCTTAGCGTATTTACTTCACAGTAAATACGTAGCGGCCTCGTCTCGTCCCCTTCGTCGTATACCGGGAAGCGGGGCGTGACAGAGAGTGCTGAAGAAGGTTTGCATGGACGTTCAACACTTCGCCCGAGATAAAATTACCATCTCCGGGTTCGACTCACAATCGTACAGACGCAAGGGTCCGTAATACTGACGTTACGCTTCAGACTGCTCGTTACTGATATCAAATTTCATGTCATTGACGCTAAGATTTGCTATAACGCTTTGCTCGGCAGGCCTTGGTTATATGAGTACAACGTCATCCCTTCTACACAACATCAGTGTATGAAATATTTCAAAGATGGCTTAAAATATACCATAACAGGGGAGATAAATCCGTTCTCTGTAAACGAGGTCCGAAAATATGAAGACGCAAAGTACTTCCTATCATACTTCGAACATACAGAAAGGTGTCATAAGTCGGAGGATAAATAGAACTCTGTCGCCATTATTCTGATCTTTGGGAGCGGTTCCGAGGAAGATGAAGAAACAGTCTACTCGGGGCAACCCTAAAAAGAAAACAATAAGCCCAGACCATCTACTCCTATTCTGGTCTTTGGCAGCGACTCTGAGGACTAAGCCACCGCAGTTTTCTCCATCCGCCCGTTAGTGCAAACCCTCGTCGGAGCATTTCAGAGTCTGCAAATCACAATGGCTCCGCCTCGGCAGTACAAGGAACTTGATGTGCTCGATACATTCAACGTACAAGAACTACAGACTTTCTACATCCTTCCCAGGCGAAGTGGTGAAAAGGCGATCCTCTTCTACCAATCTACGGAGACCAGAGTTGAAAAAGAATCTTGCATGGTGCCGATTTCGACCTCGACAAGCTTCAACCAATCTATCTGCCAAGATACTATGCGGAGCGATTGAAAGGGCTGTTAAGACGCCATGTGTAACCCTCGAACAAACTGTTCGACAAGCCCAATTCTACAAAAAAATTTGGGATATTCCTGGGACTCAGCGAAAGATGCCCAATGGGAAGATGGAGACAATTGGGCTCGGACACGTTTGGTCCAAGAAACGGGAGCAGTTCTATAGCTGCCACGTCATAAACAGCTCCAGCGAAGGGGAAAATGCTCTTTTGAATGGCTGTGACGTTGAAACAGAGTAAAATCCCGCTCTAAGAACGTTAAGTCCGTCACTCGAAGAACAAATAGACAAGCTAATAAAAAAATCTTGTCAAAAGAGCCATGACAATCACAGTCGCGAAACGGCCATTTATGAAAAGGCCAGAACGCAGCGCCTTAATCAGCAATCTGCGGAGAAGAAAGACTATAATACACTTCATCCCCGGCCCACTGTATGTCCTCGTGAAAAGGGAAAATTCCGAAATAGAGGCAAAAACAGGGCAAAGAACCCAAACAACATTCGAAAGCTACAAAGCGGATCCAAGAAGCCGTGCAATCGAGGAAAAGTCGATTAGAACCCGTCCTTTATAAAAAAGATGGATCGGAAATACTCTTTCCCCCAAAACAAGACAAGGAAAATATTCAACCTTGTCATGAAGTATCAAATGATGACGCTCCCGGAGTCTCGGCACCCCGAATAAATAAACGAGATCCATCATCCGGATTATTGCTCCTACCACCGAGCAATAGGTCATCCCCTCAAAGACTGCTTCACCTTCAAAGACTGGGAAGAAAACCAGTATCAGCAAGGCAAGTTCGCTTTGTCCGACAGCTGGAGGATAACCCCGCCACAAAAGCATGAGCCAAAGAGGACCTATACCGTGAGGATAAGACCAGCTCAACCACAAAAAGGGAAGCGAACTCATACCTGCCATATGATAACACTCTCAAAAGAAGGAGGGCACGAGACTACGGATGACCTCCACATGTTCTTCGCAAATGAAGACGAGGACGAGGTGACCTCGGAGTTTCCACCAGCACCAAAGGAGCTGGAAGATGGAATACACGCCACGACGGACAACCAAAGAAAAATTGACTTAGGGACGGAAAATGATCCGAGGCCAACATTCGTAAGTGAGCTACTATCTGAAAAATAGGTAGCCATGTTAAATGACGTGCTCATGCAATATAAAAACTGCTTCGCATAGAACTATTCCAAAATGCCGAGTCTAGATCCAAAGGTAGCAGTACATAAACTGGCCATATCGCCGGACATAAAGCCAGTCAAACAGGCGCCAAGAAGAATGCGGCTCGAACTTGATATGGGTATCAATGCTGAAGTCAAGAAACTAATCGACTTCGGCTTCATCCAAGAAATTCAATATCATCGCTAACATCATTCCAGTGATGAAGAAAAATGGGACGGTACACATCTACGTGGACTTTCGGGACGTTACCAAAGATTGCCCGAAAGATGATTTCCCAAAACATTTTACCGAGCTAACGATCGATAACACATCTACCCATGAGGTCTTCTCCTTCATAGATGAATCTTCAGGATATAATCAAATAAAAATGCAACCTGAAGACCAAAAGCATACCGCCTTCTGGACTCCGCTCGGCATATTCTGCTATAAGGTGATACCCTTCGGTTTAAAGAACACTGGCACTACCTACCAAAGGGCCATGATAAAGATTTTTGATGACCTCATACACGAGATCGTCAAATGCTATATTGACGACCTTGTGGTAAAGGCAGATCTCACGAGGAACATCGGAAACACCTAAAAATAGTGTTCCGACGTCTTCGGAAATATAATCTGAAGATGAATCCTCTAAAATGCGCGTTTGGAGTCTCCTCGGGCAAATTCTTAGGATCCATCATATGGCACCGGGGTATCAAAATCGATCTGTAACGTTTCAAAATAAAAAAATATTAATTTTGGGAATTTTTATAATTTAATATTATTTTAATGAATAATTTAATATTCCGGTATAATTAAATACAAATAAATGGGGAAAAATTATGGAAAATCCTAAAATAGGGTATTTTATGGAATTATGCCATTTTAAAGTTTTTATGATTTGTTTGACACTAATTTAGTGCTAATCGGGATTAAAAATCGCTAATCGGATTTTTGGCATTTTTGTGCAAAACATGCACATATCTTTTTCTCCACTTGTGTTACATTTTTATTGCCATGGTTGTTCATTTGGGTTCACTATTTGAGTGAGAAAGAAATTGAGGGAAAAGAAAAGGGAAAAGTAATATAATATGAGGGTTGGTGAGAGAGAGAGAGGTATGGGTTATTTTGACCAAGACTTAGCCATTTCCTCTTCAACCTTAACTCATTTCTCTCCCTCTCCCTCTTGGTGATGCTGCTGCTCCTGCTCCTCACCTCACCTCTGTAGGGTTGCTAGGCACGCGCACAAGGGTCTACGAGGTATCAACCATGCCCGATTAAAAAATTAGCCTTGCCGAACAACCCGAATACGGATCTTTAAACTAGAGATTAGGCGAAAACAAATATGTTAAACTCTTTAACACTAAGTGAGAGGGATTACAACCTTTGTCGATCCAGTCCTTCACTTCATATGCTCCGTGTTGTGGTCCCTTCACTGCGATCATCGGGATCCGGACTCTCGAGAGGTTCCACGAAGAGAAAGATGCAACCTTTGCTTCCGATCTTCGATACTAAGATGATCTACCTTGAAGTTTCGTTAACACAAGCTAATACTCATCAAATGATGTGAACACCCTCATCTAAATGGCAAGGGAAGATGAGGATGATGAAGTAGGATTTTTGCTCTCTTTATTTATCTTTTTCTCATATTTATTCATCACTTTGGAAAAATCTAGCAAGCTTTTTCATGAAAGAATGAAGGAAGAAGATGAACAAAATGAGAATCCTTTTGTGATGAATAGGAAAAGAATAATATGATGAATAATGCAACCATGGTTGACTAAACCCATGTAGAGAATTAACTAGGGTTAGGGTTTGGGTTGGGTTAAAGCATGAGTCACTTACAAATATCTTTTCCAAAACAAAATAGAAAACCTTCTAGAAACATCTAGAAAGCTTAACCCTAATCCAAACCCTAATCATGTTTAAACTCCACTAAACAAGTTGCATTAGTTATCATATCATGTTACAATATTATATATCACATATATAATATTTATTGTAACCAAATAAAATAATACAATTAACATATATCGCATATATATCAATGTATTACCCGAGTGAGAAAAAGAATCTTTTAGTGAGCAAATATTAGTTAATGTAATTTAATATATCATATATATTATTATACATTAAATTATCGAATCAACACTTGATCCGACAATCCGGCTATATCGCATATAACCGACTAATATTTATCCGTACCGATTCATCGAATCAACACTTGATCCGATGACCCGGCTGATATCAAATATCACGAGAATAGAATACGGTATCTTATATCGCATTATCCTCGGTCCCGCACATATCACATATGTGCTCCTACTCCGTTTTGCCTGAGTCAAGAAACCTCTGTGTAGGACTCTAAAGAATCGTCAATACGCCGGCAGTAGGTGATGATCATATCAAACACCCACAAGCTGTAAGCGGTCAGCTAAACGTAACAGCTACCCAGGTATTGAGCGCTCAGAAGATCAACAAGCAAGCCTGCAACTTCTCCTGTGAATCCAAACAGTAACACTCCCGTACAGTCCGGTCTCGTCGTCTGATATGTCGCATATCTCGCCTAGGGATGGTAAACGTTAGACCCCAGTAGCTCGATAAGTCGTGTCGATATGAGGTCTATAACAGTTCGAGAAACTACTGATAACACTTACCAGTAAATCTCAGCAACCCTGGCCAGGGATTTCCGGTTATAGCCAATCGAACACAGCACAACATCAACTCCCTATACCGGGAGAGACGAATCCCCTCCTATCGCTCATTGCCTCCATGTGATTCGGGACTGTACCCAAAAGCCACCTTTTTGCACGCCCTCTTGGACGTGGTATGATGGAAATCAAAGCACAGTGGGAATCACACAAGACTCTATGACGATCTCGGGTCAACAGACTACTCTGTACCAGTGTCACCGGAGAACTGCCATCTGACGTATCGTATAATACCATCTGGGAGTTCTCGGCGAGTCCGTCCAGTGTACCCAGTCTCTACTGAGCACCCGTACACCATCCTTGATGTCAAACACCGATGGATATGGGATCATCCATCGCCCATCATATGGGTCAAGATGCGTATACGCTAGTCTACTCTGGTGTATCGATGCCCTGTCTCGATACACCCTCGACTAGGAACAGTTATAGGATGTACTCGTCGACTACCGTGGCCCCACTAGTATGATCTCATCATAGTCCCAGTAGTCGAGTTCATATCCTAAGGGCTTTATCAACATGTAATATAGAGACAATCAGAGTACATGTTAAGATAAAGTACAACCAGATAGCAGACTATCATGTCGAGCAAGAAAGTCCTCCCTATATATGTCCTAGCATCCACTACAATATACATCGTATGTACAGTAATGGCCTCTAGGGCATACATATAACTAACAATCTCCCACTTGCACTAGGGCCATCTGTTATGGTATCGCATACCCAACAATTAGCTGCGGTTGTAGTATCTCATACTCAACCATCCAGTAAGAGTCTCTATTGGGAAAAAGGCCTTTGTGAGTGGATCCGCGCTGTTGTCCTCTGTGTCTACTCTCCTAACCTCGATCTCCCTGGAGATCAACCATCTCCATGATCAGGTGATACTGCCTAAGAATTATATCTGGATTTCTGATGGTACGGGCGTTCCTTGGCATACGCCAAAACTCCATAGTCTCACAATGGTAGGAACGAAGTTCATCTTATGAACTTATATATATCCAGACTGCCTCTTTGGTAGCATCCTTGGTAACGATGTATCTTGCCTTTAATCTTCTAGTATGTCACGGTATCTAGCTTGGAACTCTTCCAACATACCGTCCCTCTACTGAGGGTAAAGACAATGCCTGCGAATGACATTCAGTCGTCCTTATCACCCTGGAACCTTTCCAGTGATTCTCCCCAGGATCGATTGATACCATCTCACTGCAACTAGTGAGTATCCTAACATCCAATTAGATCTATCTCATAGATCCAAAAACCCAGGATTTAGGAGGTATCACTTTGATCCTATATGGAGAATCCTTGTGATAAGCGGAGATTAACCGAGCGTAGCATAGGAAACTCCTTCCCTATCAAAAGTATGTCATCCATGTACTCTACGAGGATCACCACCATACTCCCTACTACCTTTTTGTATATACAAGGTTCATCTACCATTTTGATGAAGTCAAACTCTTTGACTACCACATCAAAACAGACGTTCCAACTTCGCGATGCCTGTTTTATCATATAAAACATCTTGCACACGTTTCCGCTGCTCCCACTGTCTACGAAGCCCTCTGGCTGTGTACTTATAGACGTTCTCTTCTAAAACATCACTTAGAAAAGCAGTCATGACACCCAACCACCAGATATCGTAGTCATGGTATGTAGCCGTGGCAAGTAGGATCTGGATGGACTTAAGTATAGATCCTTAGAAAAGGTTTCAACATAATCCATACCTGGTCAATGATGCAAACCTTTAACAAATCTAGCTTTGAAAGTCTTAACTTTTCCATGTAGACCAAGTAATCTTCTCAAGATATACTTGCTCCTGATGGGGATTTAACCCTTCAGATAAAGCAACCAAAGTCCATACTTTGTTGGTGTATAAGGATTCCATCTCAGATCGCTAAGCATCCAGCCATTCTTACAGAGTCCTACTCCTGATGGCCAGCTCGAAACTAGTTGGGTCATCATCTCATGATGCAATTCTCGCTCCCACTGTCATAGAGAAACCAAAGTATCTCTCAGGTGGGTGAGGAACCCTGCTAGATCGGCGGAGAGGCTGAGGTTCGTTGTAAACTATTGAATCCTTTGGTTCTACCAAATCATCAGCTGCATTTTGTATAGCTGGAACATTTCCAGTTCTACATAACAGACCTTGCCTCGAGCTTGTCCGGATTTTGCTTTTAGGCATAGGCCGGACAACCCCAAATCTTAACAAGCTTAAGATATGGGCTCTTCCCTTTCCATATCACATATGAAGTGGAAGGCAACTGATTTGATTTGAACCCTATTCAATAGGTATGCAGCTTCTCAAGTGCATAACTCCCAAAAGGAAATAGGAAACTCAGTAGTACTCATCATAGAGCACACCATATCTAATAGGGTGAGTTTGCTCCGCCCCGATATACCATCGTGCTATGGTGTATACGGAGGAGTAATGCTGAGAGAGAATCTCATTCTCCTTTAGAATAGTCCAGGAATTCCGTGCTCAAGTATTCTCCTCCTTGATCTCATCAAAGGACATAAGTAGTTCTCTACTTCTAACTTATATTCTGTGAATATCTCAAAAGGTTCGGACTTGTGTTTCAGCAGGAACATATGTCTGAATCTTGAGAGATTATCAGAGAATGTAATGAAGTACAAAGAACCAATCTTGGCTTGTGTAGACAGGAGACTTTCATACATCAGCATGTATCAATCCCAAGAGTTCACTAACTCTTTCTCTGTTTCCAATAAACAGAGCTATGGTCATCTTATCTTTGTAACATGACCGGCAAGTTTCACAAGATGTAAATTCAAACAGATTTAAATATGCATCTAAATGTAACTTAGCTAGCCGGGTTGCATTGATATGACCTAGTCTACAATGCCTCAAGAAGGATTCGTTCATTTCTGAACTCTTCCTCTTGTGTGTGTTCTGTATACTAAGAACTGTGGTTTGATTTAGAACGTCAATGCTTTCAGATAACGTGCCTGAACTGATCAACTCTTGATATAGGAATTGTTCAAAACATTATCCAACAATACAAAATTATATCCTTTCTTTACTAATAAAGAGACTGATATGATTTTGTATATCAGGTTCGGTATCTAATAACATTTGTTCAGAATCAATGTATTCTGGTAATACAGGGTGATAGTGACCAACAGACTTGGCTGCAACACTTGCACCGTTTTCTGTCTCATGAAACTTATCACTCGTTCTCAGTTCTCTACCTATCTGTAGCCCATGTAACAGATTACATATACGGGATCCTGATCCGGTATCACATACCTAGGACGTAAAGGACACTGAGAAACAGTTCTCTGTAATGAACACACCCGAAGATGATGCATCAACATGCACTTTCTTCATTTGGGCGGCACGGGAAATCTGGTATTCCCCAATTTCTTGCTCTGTTTTATAACAATTATAAGTTGGAGCGGGACCAACGTTCCCCAGCTCAGTATAACAAGCGGGTTCGGTCAATATATCTGTTTTATTATCTTGATTAAGGCGTGATATGGTCGCTACCTGGAGAGAGAGAGAAGAAAACACTCAGCGTATGCTCTTGCAAGATTAGATTGGTTATCTAATATATCTAATCAGGATGTCTCCCACTGTTTTAATCAAATCTTCCTTCAAACCCTAAAAGGAAAGACTAGCCGGGATTAATCACACGCTACAAGTTCGCCAATCTTTCAGCCAGGCCAGTGTCGGTACTTTGAGGGAGGTCCCCCGTGCTTTCGCACGAACCTAATTAAAGTAAACCTCGTTTTCCCAGGGGCGTAACCCCGTTAACACCTTTCTAGACACCTACTAGATCGGCTAATTGTAATGTGTAAAACTCTCCCAGGAGTAACTCTTACTCGCAGCGGGTATCGGGATCCAACTATCTCATAGAAGGTATGCAATCTCATTGCAAATTTCAACACTTAAAATTCCCGATAATATTTTGCCCTTAGCGTCCTATGACCTTGACGGAGGTCAACAAACCATAGGCTACTAGTCAAGTTCAACCCGTCATTTCCTGATTGAATTAAACCCACCCACACGACCCTTGACGGAGGTCAACAAGGCAGCACGACTACCCTAATCCAATCTGCATCATATGCATAAGCAGATAAATACTAGTCAGCTACCGCACACTACGCCTTGACGGAGGCCAACAAACGTAGCACGAATACTAAGTAGGACTTATCTGAAATGACGGAGGGCTACGACAGGTTTTTAATAAAACCCTTGCGTAATGAACTTGATATCGTTGTAGAATCGATTGATTTTAAATGGAGTGTTTTTGGGGCTTTTCTAGTTTTGCTAAAGGGGTCACTCCCGGTGAAGGGATCGTCGGCCCTTTCCTCATCGAATAAGGTGCAGGATATATCATATATACCGCTGTGCAAAGCAAAAACTATAGAAGCAATCAAAAGACAAACCGAGTTTGTAGCATCTGCCAGTTATTGCTAAAGGAGTCACTCCCGGTGAAGGGATCTCGGTCCTTTCCTTATCGAATAAGGTGCTGGATGTTCTACAAGGAACACCGCTATGCAAAGCAAGAACTAGAGCTACCAGTTTTTTAAACAAGTTTCTACAACATCTTTAGGTTTCTTTTATTTCATTAATCTCATTAATGAAGTCCCATTTTATTATGCTTCACAAGCATCTCTTTTGAAACGAAATCTGCAATATAACATATATCTCATATATATAAAATATAAACATTCGTCTCAGGCAGTAATATGATCTCATCACAGAACATTGCAGCAGAAGAACATATATGAAATATTGGATATACTAGGACGTCCGTGTTTTCAATACGAGCCTGTATAAAACACGGATTCCACGGTCGCGATGAATAGCCAAACCCACATCCCTAGACCCCTACGAGAGCGGCAAGCAACACTGCCAATTCTAGGGTTAGGAGACCCGGTCTCGACTCCTCGAGATGGTCTCCCACTGGACCCTAGAACCCGGTTACTTGTGCTCCCCGCCTTGGGTCTACCTAATGCGGAAAAGTAAATAATATACAACGGTGACATCTTCCGCTACCTAGAAGTGCCCCAATAAAAGAATATTACATACAAATGAATTTTACATGAATGAAAAAGAAAAACTCTCATCTCACATAAAACCCCCGGCTATTCAAACGCGACGATCCAATACAACATATTACAGCAACACATAATATCTCAAATCATCAACGTAAGAAAGTATGCGTATCCCGATTATCGTTGATGTATAGCAACGAAGCCGGCGATACACCACATACTACGCTTACGGTCACAGAAAAGAAAGTGTAAAACTACAACAGTTGGAATCCGCAACCTCCTTAGACATCGCATGCCTAACCAAATGAATTCCTTAGACATCACATGCCTAACAATTATAAACCCCGCATTTTAGTCTCATTATCGAAAACTCTTTTCAATATTAAGTCGGGCAATTCAACAAGATTCCCGATGTCCTGATCGAATGCTCGTCGCAAACTTTAGTAGACGGCCGCACCCCCAGATGCCGTCGACGAAGTGTACTAAGGCGGAACACCGCTGCCGCGAGCACCCGAACGGATGCTTTTGGCGACGGGGTTCTCCTACAGTCACTTGGTCGGGGCTATGGGGCGCAGCTGTCTATTAAGTTTACCCGGCGAGTATCCACGTACGCTACGTGATTGCGACGGACTTTTGATCGCATCAAAATTCCGTGGCAACCGATCATCTGAGACTAAACTGCTATGTTTATAATATTCAAATCAGTTATCTCATAACTACCTGTGGATTCCAATTATTGTATCACATTCCAGATAAATAGAAAAAGTTAAACTTTCCGATCGAATCATCAAGCACCCAAGATTTCCCCAATATATCTCAACACTTGAAATCAGTTTAAAAACATCCATCACATGCCACAGTAGCAATGGTTCAGCCGTAGAAGGGTCAAGCCAACGCCTCACATGTGGCACGCCATACTGCCCCAAACCCTAAGGTTCAAAAGGCAGTTCAAGACGGTCACATAATCGAGTTAAGGTTTGTTGTCTTCTAGAGGGTCCACCGCATTACTTGCATGACTTAGAACATTCTTAAACACGAGAAAAAATCCAACTTTTGAAAAATTTTCCGACAGGGGAAAAAGTGAGTTATTGATATCCGTTCGAACTTTTTAACAGTTTCTAAAAGTTATCCGGACAAACTAAACGAAGTTATAATATCCGATCGAAACTTTAAGTCCCCAATACAACCCAGACAATTCAACAGTTGAATAAATATTAAAAATTCCCAGAAAATACAACATTAAAATATAGGAGTTACTGTGAAGAGCAGGTGCCAAGAATCGACTATTTGGCCGCGGAACTGCCGCACATGCTGGGGTGGGGCCGCGGTTCCGCGGCGCTTTAGTCGACTTGCGCTCACGTGCTTCACAGTAATTCTTATAATTACCTGATGTAATTTTTGGATATTTTTATTTCACAAAAATCCAAATTTTCAGAAAATTTCCAGAGAGTGGGTTTTATCGGGTTTTCCGGGTTCGATCGGACTTTAAACTTCGTCTAGACTTCGCCTAAAGCTCTAACTTGGCTCTGATACCACTGTAGGGTTGCTAGGCACGCGCACAAGGGTCTACGAGGCATCAACCATGTCCGATTAAAAAATTAGCCGTGCCGAACAACCCGAATACGGATCTTTAAACTAGAGATTAGGCGAAAACAAATATGTTAAACTCTTTAACACTAAGTGAGAGGGATTACAACCTTTGTCGATCCGGTCCTTCACTTCATATGCTCCGTGTTGTGGTCCCTTCGCTGCGATCATCGGGATCCGGACTCTCGAGAGGTTCCACGAAGAGAAAGATGCAACCTTTGCTTCCGATCTTCAATACTAAGATGATCTACCTTGAAGTTTCGTTAACACAAGCTAACACTCATCAAATGATGTGAACACCCTCATCTAAATGGAAAGGGAAGATGAGGATGATGAAGTAGGATTTTTGCTCTCTTTATTTATCTTTTTCTCATATTTATTCATCACTTTGGAAAAATCTAGCAAGCTTTTTCATGAAAGAATGAAGGAAGAAGATGAACAAAATGAGAATCCTTTTGTGATGAATAGGAAAAGAATAATATGATGAATAATGCAACCATGGTTGACTAAACCCATGTAGAGAATTAACTAGGGTTAGGGTTTGGGTTGGGTTAAAGCATGAGTCACTTACAAATATCTTTTCCAAAACAAAATAGAAAACCTTCTAGAAACATCTAGAAAGCTTAACCCTAATCCAAACCCTAATCATGTTTAAACTCCACTAAACAAGTTGCATTAGTTATCATATCATGTTACAATATTATATATCACATATATAATATTTATTGTAACCAAATAAAATAATACAATTAACATATATCGCATATATATCAATGTATTACCCGAGTGAGAAAAAGAATCTTTTAGTGAGCAAATATTAGTTAATGTAATTTAATATATCATATATATTATTATACATTAAATTATCGAATCAACACTTGATCCGACAATCCGGCTATATCGCATATAACCGACTAATATTTATCCGTACCGATTCATCGAATCAACACTTGATCCGATGACCCGGCTGATATCAAATATCGCGAGAATAGAATACGGTATCTTATATCGCATTATCCTCGGTCCCGCACATATCACATATGTGCTCCTACTCCGTTTTGCCTGAGTCAAGAAACCTCTGTGTAGGACTCTAAAGAATCGTCAATACGCCGGCAGTAGGTGATGATCATATCAAACATCCACAAGCTGCAAGCGGTCAGCTAAACGTAACAGCTATCCAGGTATTGAGCGCTCAGAAGATCAACAAGCAAGCCTGTAACTTCTCCTGTGAATCCAAACAGTAACACTCCCGTACAGTCCGGTCTCGTCATCTGATATGTCGCATATCTCGCCTAGGGGTGGTAAACGTCAGACCCCAGTAGCTCGATAAGTCGTGTCGATATGAGGTCTATAACAGTTCGAGAAACTACTGATAACACTTACCAGTAAATCTCAGCAACCCTGGCCAGGGATTCCGGTTATAGCCAATCGAACACAGCACAACATCAACTCCCTATACCGGGAGAGACGAATCCCCTCCTATCGCTCATTGCCTCCATGTGATTCGGGACTGTACCCAAAAGCCACCTTTTTGCACGCCCTCTTGGACGTGGTATGATGGAAATCAAAGCACAGTGGGAATCACACAAGACTCTATGACGATCTCGGGTCAACAGACTACTCTGTACCAGTGTCACCGGAGAACTGCCATCTGACGTATGGTATAATACCATCTGGGAGTTCTCGGCGAGTCCGTCCAGTGTACCCAGTCTCTACTGAGCACCCGTACACCATCCTTGATGTCAAACACCAATGGATATGGGATCATCCATCGCCCATCATATGGGTCAAGATGCGTATACGCTAGTCTACTCTGGTGTATCGATGCCCTGTCTCGATACACCCTCGACTAGGAACAGTTATAGGATGTACTCGTCGACTACCGTGGCCCCACTAGTATAATCTCATCATAATCCCAGTAGTCGAGTACATATCCTAAGGGCTTTATCAACATGTAATATAGAGACAATCAGAGTACATGTTAAGATAAAGTACAACCAGATAGCATACTATCATGTCGAGCAAGAAAGTCCTCCCTATATATGTCCTAGCATCCACTACAATATACATCGTATGTACAGTAATGGCCTCTAGGGCATACATATAACTAACAACCTCCCTTCTTCAAGCCCCAAATCATCTCACAAACAATACCAAAACACTACTCTCATTTCATTAAAAGTGTGCACGAGCTCAAGATCTACACATTGGACTAAGGAAGCAAGGATTTTGGCAACTAGGGGCAACTCAAGAATTTTCTTGAGTTGCCAAATGAGGTAATTTCTGGCTCATTAGTTTAGTTTTAGCATTTCTTATACCCCCATGCAAGTTTTGAACCGATATGGTGTGTGTTTGTAGACTCAAAGAAAACCTAGTTAGGGTTTGAGGAAGAATTGAGTTGTGAAGTGAAACTAAGACTTGTTGCGACCTTAGAATCTGGTGTGATGCAAGATTGGACCCAAACCTGAACTGAAAACCGGAATATGGATTTATGGAACCGATATCGGAAAAATGGTGAAATCTGTTGCTGTTTTTGGGAATCTGCTATCACCCGAGACATCCTAAAATAAAATTGATTGGACAGTGAGATGTGCAGGCACCCTAGAACCACCATACAAAGCCCTAGCCCCCACCTCCTTTTCCAGGCCGCAGATTTAATCTGTTTGGCCGCAATTTGCGGCCTGGGTCCCACCATTTTGTCTCATGTTTGTTCTGTAGCTCCTACATGTATATTTTAGGCCCCTGGCATGTCTAGATTTGTCTAATCTGACCTAGGGAGAAATCTGGAGCCTATTTCCTGAGTTGCTGTTTTGGATTCATGTTTCATATTCCGTATTTTATGATTCTGGATTGTGTATCCGTGTTTTACCTCGATCACTTGACGTTTGCACGACGGGATCGAGGGTCGTTTAATGGTTTTGAAGGTGTTGTCCATAGGTTCTAACCTATAGGCCATAGCGTATCGTTTCAGGTTTCGTATGCCGTTTAGTTTGAATTGGTTTTGATACGCTTTTGCGATACGTTAATGTGTAGGTACCCCATGAAGACTTCGGGATGACAAGCAAACGCGTGGCGACGTCGACAGATAAGGATGCAAGGTGAGTAGATTATATCTACGGGGGAAGTCGGGTGGATGGCGTATAGAACCCCCGCAGTCCGTGATGATGTATACGAATACGTATACACACGTATATTTATTATGTGTTGTTTAAGTTTATTGATGGTAATAATGGAATTATTGATGATAAGGATGTATTGGTTTAGTATAGTGCGGAACCCTAGAGTAGTGGTTGCACCTACACATACACGTACACATATACTTACATACATTCTTTCATTATCTGTGCGCATATGGAGGTGTGCATATCTACACATGGGTATGGGACTATGAGTTCATATACGGGATTTAAGGATGATCCGTGGGATTGAGATGAGTCGATGAGATTTGATTGAGGCCGTGAGATTCGGCGATATGACAGAGTTCGTATTTGAGATGCGACATGATGATTTTAGCGGGCCTTTGGGCATGTGTTCTACCCCGCATTCATATTTATATAGATGGTATCGATGGTACTAGACTTAGAGTTGTACCCTAGATTATGTGATATGATGGTAGTGATACCTGATACGTGATGAGATAATGTGATATTGACCCGTACCCAGCTATTGGGATGTCGTACGACGATTTACCGTACGAGCTTTATATTGATGTTAGATCCGCACTCATGACTCGAGGGTGTTATATGATATACCGTATCGTACATGATACTATTGAGGCGAGATCGCCGACTATTATATATATATATATATATATGTATATCGACTCAGATTTAGGTGGTTTTCATACCCCTCCGATTAACTTGATTGTTGGGTCCGTAGTTCGCATAGTAGGCGTTAGACTAGACCCGAGTCATACCTATTTCAAAACTAACGAATCGGGGATATTTTAAAGATAGGCAAAAGGGATTCTACGGATATTTTCAAACGACACATCTTTTCTTAAAACACCGTAGCCCTTATTTTACCAAAAACCCTGATTCGTCTTATTTCAAAAGGCAAGGCTGCATGATATATTTACTGAGATAGGGTCTGTACTGTTGCGTTGATTATTCGATTCCGCATATTCATGCTATTTGCATTGCATTGCTTGTGTTTATTGGTATATTACAGTCATGCTGCTAGGACACCAGCACCATTATCGATGATGCGTATGTTCCACGTACACTTGTTTGCCGGCTCACACACTTCATCATCGATAATTGCCATGTCACTACACTGTAGTACTGTTGCATGACATACTGATATGCTTATATTTCTTTTACATGTCGCATACATCATGCTTTCTGATTATACGCATTGAGATATGTTGTTTCCATGATATTTCGGGATTTGGGAACCGTGGGTATTTCAAAAGAGAATATGTAATTGTTTTAAAAACCCGGTTACCCTTGATATGATATTTCAGTGCGTCCACCATGTGTTTTTCTCGGTGCTGAGAGCGACATGTGAAACCCGATTCGAGGAGGCGGATGAGGCCGATTGCGGGTACATGGTGGAGCCGGTATGGTACCCCGGGGCGAGAACAGTTTCGTTGTGTAGTAGACGGTGAGCCTGGCAGAGGGACTACTACCTACCGGTGATTGGTTGGACCTGGCAGTTATCCGGAGGATACTGACCAGAGTCGATAGATGGATATGGGCGTACTGCCGGGGCCGAGGGCCGATACCGCAGACAGAGCCCGTGGGCTGATCCGGACTGACGGAGCCCGATATATGAGGATTTACGTGCCGATGCTGGGCACAGCTTTCATGATGTTTTCGAGTGTCGATGCTGGACACTCCGGTTCCATGATTTGAAGTGTCTCGAGGGACACAGATGGTTTATATCCTCATTTTCCATGCATCTGCTTTATGATATTTACATGCATGATAGTTATTGTCATTGGGTGACGGGTGGACGGGATCTACATATATACAGATTTGATTACATTGATCATACCTCATATTTATGATATGCTATTACCTGAGGCACTGGCACGAGCACTTGGCACTACACTCATGTATAGATATTACATTGCCAGTTTAGCATGCTGGAGACTTATTCATATTGAGGTTTATTTATATCTGATCGTATTGACCTAGGATGGGTCATACATTCGATCTCTGCTTGTAGATATTTTCTATTCACGAGTTGGCAACTCACCCCCGTTGTGCCACAGTTCTTGCAGGTTTGCCGTACAGGTTTATTGCGGCTTTTCTGGCACATTGCTTCCATTACGGGTGACTTGCTTTGGTAGGTGGGTTCTTTTGCATCAGGACCACCATTGTACATGTATTTTTCATTGTATCTAGAAATTCCATCAACCAAAACTTGTATATTGTTTCAGACTTAGACACAGTGATGTATTATTTCGACCTTAGAGTCGCGCTTGTAGTATTATGGTTTTCTGGCTATTTTGAGTTTCTTTTGGAGTTTTAATCCTCGCCCTTTGGCGTTGTATATTATATTGATTGCGTGGTTGTGACCGTCGATTGACGAAGAGCTAGCTCCCGCTTGGGGATGCCTTTTTCCTTGTATATATATATTATTATTGTTGTACCCCATTCGGGGCCAGTTTTTACAAAGGAAACTCCGCCGAAATTTTCAGGAAAGATTACACATTTTAAAAATGCATATTCGGCTTAGTTATTTAAAAATTTCGATTTTCAAAACATGTTTCCTTTACTTATTAAAAACCAGTTTCTTATATACTCTTTAAATGGTTTTAGATTTCTGGGCTTTTGGCTAACTTGGATCAGATGGAGTCCTATAGACTTCATATGGTTCAAGGGCCAGTCACGTGCTCTTTCGGGTCGTGACACAATCCCTCAAAGATCAAGGCGATTATAGAAATGCCCACACCAAGGACCCTCAAACAACCGCAGTCTCTTCAATGAAAGCTCACATATATCCGACGGTTCATAGCCAACCACTTCGGAAAATTCCGTCCCTATAGTCATCTAATGAAGAAGGGGATCCCATTCGTCTGGGATCAAAAGTGCCAAAATGCACTAGACGAGATCAAGCAATATCTGCAAAATCCGCCGGTATTGACCGCTCTGGTTAAGGGAAAACCCATTATCCTATATACGACAACCCCTGAGGGTTCTCTAGACGTGCTATGGGCACAAGAGAATGATCGGGGAAAGGAGAGAGCACTGTACTATTTGAGTCGAGTTCTCCTGAGGGTAGAAAATAACCACTCCCCCATCGAAAAGCATTGCCTGGCACTGATCTTCGCGATAACGAAGCTCAGACATTACGCCTTGGCACACGAGATCCATCTCATATCAAAGGTGGATTCTCTCAAATATCTGATATCAAGGGCCATACACAGGAAGGCTTGCCAAATGGGCCCTACTCCTGATGGAGTTCTCGATAACATATCGACACCTCAAAGTAGTGAAAGGCCAGGCCATTACTGACTTTCTCGCGGAGCATACGATACCAGCCGACTCCCCCTTAAATTGCGAGTTGCCGGATGATCACAATCGAAGGAGAGAAGGAAGAAAATGATTCCGAGTGGGAACTCTACTTCGATGGAGTATCTTCCATGAAAAGGAGAAAGAAAAACACCCCCATAATCAAAGCCGATGTGGGCCTTATCTTCGTAACTCCGCAAGGAGAGCTATTGCATTACGCCCTTTCCTTAACGGAGCCAAGAACTAATAACAAAACAGAAAACAGCAAGGCAGACGCATTGGCCAAATTGGCTAAGGAACTGGCAGATGAAGACCTCGATGATGTAAAAATCATTGTGCAAAGCCACAGGGTTCTCGCGCCGACAGATATATCTTCGGAAAACTTAATAGTGCCATCCGAAAGAAAAAAAGTGACCGAACAAGTTGCCATTCAAATAGAGGACGAAGAAAAGGTCAATAATTGGAGGAAAGTCTTCATAGACTACTTCAAATCCCAACAAACGCCCAAAAATGCGTCGTTTAGACATCAGCTCATGAAACGAGCTTTGTCTTTCGCCTTCGTCAATGATACTTTATATAAGAGATCATTCGACTGTCTGTAGCTAAGATGCCTGGGACCAGAAGAAGCGAAGAGAATCATCCAAGAAACTCACGACGGACTCTGCGGCTCTCATCAAGCTGGGCCAAAGATGAAGCTGAAGATAAAAAGAATGGGTTACTATTGGCCCACAATGATTTAGGATTGTTTCGAATATGCGAAACAGTGTCACTCGTGCCAAATTCACGGGGACTTCATCCACCAACATCCAAATCCGCTACACCCAACAGTAGCTAGCTGGCCGTTCGAAATGTGGGAAACCGACATAATTGGCCCCAATAAACCAGTATCATCTAAAGGACATCGGTTCATACTAGAAACGACCGACTACTTCTCCAAGTGGACAGAAGCAGTACCACTAAGGGAGGTAAAGACGGAGAATATCCTCCATTTCTTCAGAAACACATGCCATCTATCGGTTCGGCACTCCGCGACGAATTATCTCAGATAATAGGCTAGCTTATAGAAGTCATAAAATCAACCGCTTCTCACAATAGCATAAAATTGATTGGAGATGCTCTTCAGTCTATAATCTTCGGGCCAACGGTCTAGCTAATGCTTTCAATAAGATCTTGATAAAGATTATAAAAAAGACGGTGTCCAGAAACAAAAAAGACCGGCACGAAAGGTTGCACGAAACTTTATGGGCGTACCTGTTTACCCAATAAAAGAGCAAAGCTCTGTTCAAAATTAATGAGGCAACGCCTCATGTGCCCTGCACAAGGGCGCCAACACCGATAGGATCAAATCCTATGGTAGCGCCTCACGTGTTCCTCACGCAGGTGCCAGTATGCAAAGCACAAAAGGAATTTATAAGAATTAAAAGTCTCAAGTGGCGCCTCATGTGCACAACACGTGAGCGCCGGAAGAATTAAATTCTACTCCCTGTTAAACAGAACCATTAGATCAAAGATCCAACGGAGATGATAAATCATCAAGATATGGAATTAAATTCTGTAGGGTGGAAATATTCCCCAAATATTTCTAAAATAAGAAAAATACCTTCGGTTGGATCATAGAATAAACTTCTATGCCCTCTGTGAAACAGAAACCCTTGGATCAAAAGATCCAATGGTGGGTAAAATTCCCTAAATCAATTGGGATCTCTTAATGAGAGATTTCTTCAAAACTAATTAACAAATTGCCTCTACTATATAAAGAACCAATGACTTCAAGTCTCAAAAAAAGGACCCCCTATAAGCTTCTAAAAAAAACTAAAGCAGAAAACTTCAGAAAGGAACAGAGAAGAAGATCTCCCTCCTCAAGAAACTCTAGGTAAATAAAAAAAAAGATATCAAAAAATATCATTTACCTATTGAAGGGTTTAAACCTTTTAAAAGAACTTAGTTCTTTCTCTGGATCTGAGATCCACAAGACAAGTTTCCCACAAGTTAAGAATTTAATTCTTATCGAGAAGAAATTGTTCTTGAGAATCAAGGATTCGGAAAAGAACTAGGAATTGAATTCTTCAAAACAAAGCATATAAGAGAAACCCAGCGCCCAGTGCCTCACGTGTCTCTCACGTGGGCGCCACAGAAAACAAGAGTGCTTAGCACTCATTGGGTAGCACACAGTGCCTCACGTGTCCCTCATTTGGGTGCCACAGAAGAAAAAGAGTGCTTAGCACTCATTGGACAGCGCCCAGCGCCTCACGTATCCCTCACGTGGGCGCCACAGAAGAAAAGAGTGCTTAGCACTCATTGGGTAGTGCCTAGTGCTCAGAGCCTCACGTGTCCCTCACGTGGGCGCCACAAAAGAAAAGAGTGCTTTGTACTCATTGAGCAGCGCCTAGCGCCCAACGCCTCACGTGTTCCTCACGTAGGCACTACGGAAGAAAAGAGTTCTTAGCACTCATTGGGCAGCGTCTAATGCCTAGCGCCTCACGTGTCCATCACGTGGGCACCACGGAAGAAAAGAGTGTCTACCATTGGGCAGCGCCCAGCGCTTCATGTGCTTCGCATGTGGGCCCTATAAAGAGCGCCTAGCACTCCATATAAAGACAAAAGGAGTAAAGTGTTTTACACTTATTGGGTAATCCCCCATGACTTAAAGCTCCACATGATCATATGTGGGCGTCAGAACTTAAATAAGTGCTCAGCGCTTTTTGCATAAAAGGGGGACTGATTAAACAGAGCCCAAGCAAGTGCATAGCACTTTTTCAATAAAAAAAAGATCACTGAGCAAATCAAGCCCAAATTGGCTAGGCCCTCTGAGGAAAGAACCTTCTTAATTCAAATCAACAGAGCTCATATGCTCATGATTACCCAAACTAATCTCAGTCTCACATATGACTATTGATCTTTCAATTGATAATGTCCCAAATGATATTCATCTTATATCTCCTAAGATAATTTTAGTTTCAAACATGACTAACGATTCCTAGGGTCACCATAACCCGTCTCCCTCAAATACGGGATTTGGTTTAAGGCTGCATCTCTCTACACCTCTGATATACGTCGTTGTAATTCTTCAACGTCTTTTGAGAAGTGGCGGGTCCCGACAACCAACAATTCTTCAGTGCATTCCCAAACCGTCCAAACCGACGTGCACACCTCAAATCAGATCGCATCCCATATTGGGTGCATTCCATATCACCCTTGTCCATTCTGTCACGTAACAAATACACGTGCGTACAAGATGAACACACTGGACCACTACGTCCTTAAACTGGTAATGGACCGAAATTTCCTTAAACTAATATTCACCTCCAAAATGGCGATGATGAACCGAAATGTCTCTAAACTAATATTCGCCTCCAAAATGGCAATAATGGACCGAAACGTCCTTAAACTAAAACAATAGAGCCCAAGTGCTCTTTTGTTGGATCTTAAATAAAAAGAATCTTAAAAATTGTTAAGTGGATCTTAGTCTCAAATTGGACTAACGTATCCTTAACAAAAACCAACCGAGCCCCAACTGTTCATATACATTTAAGTCGATCTTAATCTCAAAATAGATTAACGGTCCCTAAATCAACCCAAAACCAAATCTAAAAATATACGAATTTGGACTAATCCACGCCCTACGGACGACGACATAAATCAGACTCCGTATACAATCCACGGGCAACCAAAACAAACAAAAACACACACGACACGAAGTGAAATTTTGGAGCAGGAGAAAGTGGTTATCGCGATACGGTGATGTAATTAACTGTAGGGGCTTGCGCCTGCAGGGAATAGCGTCCCCATAAATCAAAAACCCCTTGCAAGGGGGAATCTGACGAAGTCATGCTACAACAGTCGCATTCATCCAAACCTCCAATATATGGTGTCATAAATCAACTTGGCATCTTCGGAGAGGTGAACGGATAAATCCAAATAGTATCTGCTCCCAGATTCAAGAAAGACGATTCATCCCAGTTCGTCTCTGTTTTCGGCGGTGAACAAATTCTGACACGCCCGGTGGGACCTTTTCCACTTTCCACTCCACACTTCGTGTGTCGTGTTTCGCGAAAAAAATCGCGGTTTGCTATGGTTGCTCTTGGATTCGAGGTACTAAGATTTGGTGTCTTGCTTCTGTCTAGGAAAAAGGTCAATGGCTTCCAACTGCACAAACTGCAACAGCAACTCCCGCTCCGCCCCAGCTTGGGGAGTGATATATGGGCCCAATGCGGCCTCCATCTTTTTAATGCCGGTGGGGCAAGTGGCTCAAGCCACCACTGGATTGTTCTTCGGGACCCTTCTCCCGCCAGCAAGCTTCAGCGCCCCAGTGGCACCATAGGAAGCACCCAAGAATTCGGTCTTCGATCGACTTGCAACCACTACGGCCCCTCTTAATGGGTCGTCCAAGCCTGCCACCTCGGTCTTCAACAGGCTGAGCCGAAGTTCAAGTGTGCCTGCGAAGAGGCTCATGATACCTGAAGGGGTTGTCCCAAAACAGATAGTCCTCCTAACTCCTGCTGCGGGTGAAGTCGTCAAATGTGCTTACCCTACCAGAAAATTGGCTTTCGAAAGATTGGTTGTTCCCTCTCAACGGACGTCATACTTCGACAGGCTGACACCAACAGTAGCCCCTCATCAAAGCCGGGGGCATAACAGAGCCGCTTCCACAACTGAGGTGGTCCCGTCTGCACGACACGCTAGACGTCGCCACTGGCGCCGGGTAAAAAGAGCTGGGGGAAACTCCCCTTCTGGACTTACTCCACCAGCTCCAATGGTGGAAGTTGACAATACCGTTCCAACCGGAACAGCTTTGAACCGCTAAAGAGGGTGCGCAAAAACTCTCCAACTGCGGTGCTGAAAAAATCTCCCCCAGCTGCGGAAAATATGACGCAGGCAAAGCCGGAGCAGTCCCCTCAACGGCACTCCTCCCAAATTCACAGGATCTGGCGGAAAGTCCAGGACTCTGTGATCAACAAAGACCACTCTCGTCGACCGAAGAAATCGAAAGTTCGACAAGAGGAAGACCATCCCCCACCATACAGCGAGGGACATCCTCTACACAGGCGCCTTTTACAACGGCTCCTTCAACCTCGACCTCCCACAAAAGGAGGAGGCCAAAGAAAATCACATTGCCTGTGGCAAATTCCAAAGGCGCTGGATTCAAACGCCCCAAGTCTGGGGGCATGATCATCCATACGATCCACATGGCTTCCGGGAAAGAGGAAAGCCGTGCTTCCATGGGTCATTGACCGCAAAATCGGTCATTGACAAAATCTCAGGAGCAACAACAAAAACTCCAGAAGATGCTGACGAAAATGGCAGCACTCACCGGACAGAAAGAAAGTCCGGAATCAATAAGTGAACAGCGCCAAGAGCAGGAAACCGATACAGAGTTCCTGCGAAGGGTGCTAGAAAGAAAAGAAAAGGAGGCCACGGAATATGCTACTAATATGAAGCAGATGGTGCTTCTGTTCCAGGACATAATTGGAATGATGATTCAGCCCGAACCACCAGCCGAAGATCCACCGATAATCATCGAGGACGACAGAGGGGAAACATCGAACTCTCTTCCGGCTCTATCAGTGTCCAGGGAGGAAACGATCTCTAAAGCTTCCCATGATGATTACATACCTCAACAAATACGAGCTCATCAAGCCAACGAAGCGGCTGGCCAAGTCGTCAGAACCGGACGACCGTACCCAAGCCAGTATGATCAAATCAAGTACCCACCGGGATATACGATCCCTAAGTTCCATGTGTATGAAGGGACAGGCAATCTTCATCAGCACGTTGCTCAGCTCAGAGCTTTGTGCGGCAATATTGGAGGCGACGACGAATTGCTGCTTCGCCAGTTCGTTGGCAGCCTATCGGAAACATCATTCAAATGGTACACGGAGCTCCCAAATGACTCCGTCAAAACATTCATAGAAATGGAGTTGCTGTTCACACAGCGGTTCGCAAGCGCAAGCGAACGCACGCCGATCATAGCATTAATCAATACCAGAGTGAAATCAAGAGAGACCTGGGTCCAATACACGATCCGATGGCGGAACCTATGGTCGAAATGCGAGAAACGCATCGAAGAATCTCCTGCCATAGGTATGTTCATTGGGACACAAGATCCTCAAACGACGGTGTCCCAGTTCATGACGTTCTTTAAGCCGACCACCTTCCAGACTCTGATCGACAAATTAGCCCAAATGGACTAGATGGGCCATAGGCCTTCCTCCTCAAAAATGGACCCTCGAAATGCTAATGGTAAAGGGAAAGCAGCCTTCGTTGCCAACACTCAGCAACAACTGAGTAACCTGAAACCGATTGCTCGCCAAAATAATGCGTGTCCACGCCTATCCCTGGAAGAAAAGCTAGGATGCACTTACTCGTTTTCCCGTGACAAGATGAGGAGACTGTTCGAGCTGGCACTGTGCAACAAACTCATCACGTTGCCAAACCCACGACGTCCAGTGCAACCGGGCAACGTCAACAACCCTAATTACTGCTCTTGTCATAGGATGGTGAACCACCCAATTGAGGATTGCTATGTCTTCAAAAACTGGGTCGAGGACTAATACTAACAAGGGATGTTTAAACTATCAAAGAACTGGAAAGTCAACCCACCACAGAAGCACGCTCCCAAGAAGGTAGATATGCCGGGGGCATCATGCTCGCTCATGGAAGAAGCTCCATGGGAAGTTGTCCTTTCAGCTAAAACTAAGAGAATGTTGAATAATCTACAAGCATGTCCGGCGATCAGGTGGAAAAGCCCGCTGGATCCCGAGATCATTGAAGGGATGCTGAAACTGCATCTCGAACCGAAAATTATCGACGAGGGGCAAAACCCTTAGGTCAAACCTTCAAAGTCTTTGAAGAAAAAGAAGAAGACCAAGAAGCCTGTGCAACCTGCCGAGTATGACGACAAACGCACGGACTTACAAAGGTACATTGACACACTGGAGGAGTACAACCAGAAGGCACGAACTCCGGTCACCCTCGAAGAGTTCCTTAAGCATATTCTTGATAACGAAGATCGTAACAACGATGAGGAAAACAACTCATCAGAAACCGAAGACTATGTAGCAAGTTGCCACATAGTCTCCCGTTCGTCGTTAAACGGTGAAGAAGCTCCCTCGGCGTCAGAAAAGAACGCAGAGGAACTAGAGGCAGGATCGACGCAAAAATCCCCGGAACTGTCAGAAGACCCAATCGATAGGTTGTTAAATGAAGCCTTTCGAAAAAGCAATGCTGACCGAGAACGCGAAACAGCGATATACGAAAAGGTTAAGCGTCGGCGTCAGGATGAGTCGTAAAGTACTCCAACTAAGCCAAAGCACACCTGCCGCAAATAAGAGCAGGATCAAGACAGAGAAGCGGTTCTCTAAAGCCCTATCAGTGGGAATGAAGCTGCCCCCTCTCGTGGAAAACGCTCCCAGGCTCATATGCCTCGACGGAGCGGATTTACATCCAAACTACTGCCTATATCATCGGAGGGCTACCCACCCCAACGAGGAATGCAGTGCCTTCAAGAAGTGGTGGAAAGGATACATTGCCCATCAACAATACTTCAAGAAGATGAAACGTGAAGCTCATCGACAGCAAAGAAGTTCGATAAGTGCGCGTGAGAAAACGACTGGCAGCTGTCATATGGTTGATACCAGTCGGGAAAGCGAAAAACTCCAAGTTCTTACCTTCGGGAGCAATTCTGAAGAAGAAATCACCCTCGGCCCTCTCTTCAAGAACTCCACCTTCGAAAAAGAAAAGAAGGAGAAGTACTGAGAGAAAATTCAGCTGCGTAACCGCAGGCTACCTTAGAAGAACCTCGGACCTACAAATAAAGGTTTGAGTAATAGAGACAAGGGGAAAGAAAAAATCCCTGAGGAAATCGCCCTCGATGATGGAGTCGTTAAAGAGCTCGCAGCGAAGGACCCGCCTAAGAAAAATAAGGTGGATTACAATGTCATAGCACATCTGAGGAAGATGCCTTCACAACTGAGCATACTGGATGCACTCCTCTTGTCCAAAGAGGCGCGAGATTCTATGATCAGGGCATTGCAAGAGCCTGATCAATTTCAAGCTTTCTTAGCTGAAGAAAAGATGAAGAACGAACTGGCAGGGGTTCACACAGCTGACATCACATTCAGCGATGAGGATCTCCTCCTCGGAACGTACGAGCATAACCACCCGTTATACGTCACCGGGTATTGCCACGACATAAAAATAGGAAAAATCCTTGTCGACAACGGGTCCTCTGTAAACCTCCTCAACGTGAATGTGCTAAAGGAGATTTGCATGAACGTTCAGCACCTAGTCCGAGAAAAAATTACCATCTCCGGTTTCGACTCACAGTCATCACGGACGCTCGGGTCCGTAATACTGACATTACGCTTCGGGCTGCTCGTCACTGACATCAAATTTCATGTCATTAACGCCAAGACTTGCTACAACGCTCTGCTCGGCAGGCCTTGGTTACACGAATACAACGTCATCCCTTCTACACAACACCAGCATATGAAGTATTTCAAAGACGACCTCGAGTACACCGTTACAGGGGAGCTAAATCCATTCTCCGTAAACGAAGTCCGAAAATATGAAGACGCAAAGTACTTCCTACCAGACTTCGAAGATACGGAAAGATGCCATAAGTCGGAGGATAAACAGAAGTCTATTGTCACCATCCGGATCTTCGGGAGTGACACCAAGGAAGACGACGAAATAGTCAACTCGGGGCAACCCCAATGCAACAGGCCCGGACCATCACTCCTATTTTGGTCTTTGGCAGTGACTCTGAGGATGAGTCCAACGCCGTGTTCTCTACTCGCCTGTCAGCACAAACTATTACTGGAGATGATCAGAGTTTACAAATCATCATAGCTCCGCCACGGCATTACAAAGAACTTGATGCGCTTGATACATACAGCGTACAAGAGATGTAGACTTTCTACGTCCCTTCCAGCCGAAGAGGTGAATATACGATCCTCTTCTATCAATCTACGGAGACCCAAGTGAAGAAAGAAGTTTGGCATGGTGCCGAGCTTGTGCTTGACCAGATTCAACCAATCGTTTTGCCCAGATATTACGCAGAGGGATTGAAAAGGCTATTAAGATGCCAAGGCGTACCCTTCAAACAAACCGCTCGACAAGACCAGTTCTACAACAAGATCTGGGACGTTCCCGGGACTCAGCGAAAGATGCCCAATGGGGGGATGGAGATGACTGGGCATGGATATGTTCGGTTAAATAAACGGGAGTAGTTCCACAACTGCCGCGTCATAAATAGCTCTGGGATAGAAAATAATGCTTTTCTAGATAGCTGTGACATTGGAACGAAGAAAAATCCCACTATAAGAACATCAAGTCCATCATTCAAAGAACAAGTTGATAGGCTAATACAAGAAGCTTGTCAAAAGATTGGGACGACCGCAGCCGCGAAATGGCTATTTACGAAAAGGCCAGGACGCAATGCCTCAATTAGCAGTCTACGAAAAGAGAAGATTACGATGCCCTTCACCCTCAGCCTGATGTACGTTCTCGCAATAAGAGAAAACCCCGAAACAAGGTAAAAAACAAAGTGAAGAACGAGAATGATGTTCGGAAACAGCGAAGGGGATCCAAGAAGTCGCGCAATCAAGAAAAAGTCAGCTGGAATCCGTCCTTTATGAAGAAGATGGGACGTGAATACTCTTTCCTCAAGATAAAACAAGGAAAATATTCAACCTTGTCATGAAACATCAAATGATGACGCTCCCGGAGCCTCGGTACCACGAACAGATAAATGAGGTCCACCGCCCAGATTATTGCTCCTACCATCGAGCAATAGGAAATCCCCTTGAAGACTCCTTCACCTTTAAAGACCGGGTCGAAGACCAATATCAACAAGGCAGGTTCGCTTTATCCGACAGCTGGAGGGTGACCCCACCGCAAAAGCATAAGCCAAAGAGAATTTATATCGCGGAGGTAGGACCAGCTCAACACCAAGAATGGAAGCGAACTCGTACTTGCCACATGATAACAATTTCAAAGGAGGGAGGGCATGAGAATATGGATGACTTCTTCAACTGCTTCACAAATGAGGATGTGGATGAGGTGATCTCAGAGTTTCCACCAGCACCAAAAGAGCTGGATGATGGGATACACACTACGGCGGACAACCTGAGGAAAATCGACTTAGGGACGGAAAACGAGCCAAGGCCTACGTTCGTCAGCGAGCTGTTGTCTAAAAAACAGGTAGCCACACTAAAGGACGTGCTTATGCAATATAAAGACTGCTTCGCATGAAACTATTCTGAGATACCGGGACTAGATCCAAAAATAGCGGTGCATAATTTGGCTATATCGTCGAACGTCAAGCCAGTCAAACAGGCGCCAAGAAGAATGCGGCTCAAACTCGAGATGAGTATCAAAGCCGAAGTCAAGAAACTAATTGACCCTGGCTTCATCCAAGAAGTTCAATATCCCGACTGGATTGCCAACATTGTTTCAGTAATGAAGAAAAATGGGACGGTACGCATCTGCGTAGACTTTTAGGACCTCAACAAAGCTTGCCCAAAAGATGACTTCCCAGTACCAGTTACCGAGCTGATGATAGATAACACGTCTACACATAAGGTCTTCTCCTTCATGGATAGATCTTCAGGGTATAACCAAATAAAAATGCATCCTAAAGACCAAAATCATACCGCCGTCCGGACTCCGTTGGGCATATTCTGCTATAGGGTAATGCCTTTCGGTCTGAAGAAAGTTGGCGCTACCTATTAGAGGGCCATGACGAAGATCTTGGACGAGCTCATATACGAGATTGTCGAAGGCTATATTAACGACCATGTGGTGAAAAGCAAATCGTACAAGGAATACTAGGAACATTTGAACATAGTGTTCCAACGTCTTCGGAAATACAATCTGAAGATGAATCCTTTAAAATGTGCGTTTGGAGTCTCCTCAGGCAAATTCCTGGGATTCATCATACGGCACAGGGGTATCGAAATCGATCCCTCAAAGATCAAAGAGATTACGGAAATGTCTGCGCCAAGAGCTCTCAAACGGTTGCGATCTCTTCAAGGAAAACTCACGTATATCTGGCGGTTCATAGCCAAGCTCTCTGGAAAATGTCGTCCCTATAGCCATCTAATGAACAAGGGGACCCCGTTCGTCTAGGATCATAAGTGTCAAAATGCACTGGACAAAATCAAGCAATACCTACAAAATCTTCCAGTGTTGACCGCTCCGGTTAAGGGAAAACCTCTCATCTTGTACACAACGACCCTTGAAGGTTCTCTAGACGCGCTATGGGCACAGGAGAATGATCAGGGAAAGGAGAGAGCTTTGTACTATTTGAGTCGGGTTCTCCTGGGGGTAGAAAACAACTACTCCCCCATTGAAAAGCATTGTCTGGCACTAATATTCGCGATAATAAAGCTCAGACACTACGCCTTAGCACATGAAGTCCATCTCATATCAAAGGCGGATCCTCTCAAATATCTGATGTCAATGGCCATACTAATAGGAAAGCTTGCCAAATAGGCCCTCCTCTTGATGGAGTTCTCGATAACGTATCGACCTCTCAAAGCAGAGAAGGGTCAGGCCATCGCCGACTTTCTCGCCGAGCATCCGATACCCGCCGACTCCTTTTTAAATTGTGTGCTACCGGATGAACATGCGTTCGACGCAAAGGAAGAAGAGAATGATGCCCGATGGGAACTCTACTTCGATGGAGCATCTTCCATGAAAGGCGAAAGCATAACACCCCCATAATCAAAGCTGGGGTGGTCTCATCTTCGTGACTCCGCAAAGAGGGATACTGCGTTATGCCTTCTCCCTGGCGGAGCCAAGGACTAACAACAAAGCTGAATATAAAGCTTTGATAATAGGTCTCGAGATCGCTGTGGACATAGGAATCAAAGACATCCTCATATATAGAGATTCCAGCTCATTGTCAGATAAGTAAATGGCGACTATCAGACATGCAAGCCATAACTGATCAGGTATGGTGAAAGAGTGCAGCAACTGCTGACACAAATCCCCTCCTACATCTTAGAGAGTATACCGCGTGCGGAAAACAACATAGCGGATGCATTGGCTAAAGAATTGGCCGACGAAGACCTCAATGATGTAAAGATCATCGTGCAAAGTCGCCGGGTTCTCGCGCCAGCAGGGATACCTTCAAAGGATTTAACAGAATCATCCGAAGAAAAGGAAATGACAAAACATGCAGTCCTCCAGATAGATGACGAAGAAAAGAGCAAGGATTGGAGGAAAGTCTTCATAGACTACTTCAATCCCATCGAACGCCCGAAAACGCGTCGTCAAGACATCAGCTCATAAAACGAGCTCTGTCTTTCGCTTTCGTCAATGATACTCTATACAGGAGATCGCTTGACGATTTGTGGTTAAGGTGTTTGGGGCCAGAAGAAGCAAAAAGAGTCGTCCAAGAAACTCATGACGGACTCTGGGGTTCTCATCAAACCGGGCCAAAGATGAAGCTGAAGATCAAAAGAATGGGTTACTATTGGCCCACAATGATTCAGGACTACCTCAAATATGCGAAGCATTGTCACTCGTGTCAGATTCACGAGGACTTCATCCACCGACATCCAAATCCGCTACATCCAACGGTAGCTAGATGGCCATTCGAAATGTGGGGAACCGACATAATTGGCCACATTGAACCAGCATCATCCAAAAGATATTGGTTCATACTAGCAAAAACGATTACTTTTCTAAGTGGGCAGAAGCAATACCACTAAGGGAAGTGAAGACGGAAAGTATTCTCCATTTCTTCAAGACACATGTCTTCTACCGATTCGGCACTCCGCGATGGATAATCTCGGATAATGGACCAGCCTACAGGGGCCATAAAATCAGCCGCTTCACAGAACAGCATAAAATAGACTGGAGATACTCTTCCGCCTATAATTCCCGGGCTAACGGTCTAGCTGAAGCTTTCAATAAGACCTTGACCAAGATTAGAAAGAAAATGGTGTCGAGAAACAAAAAAGACAAGCACGAAAGGCTGCACGAAGCTCTCTGGGCGTACTGGACGACATTCAAAACAACCACGAATACGACCCCATACGCGTTGGTATTCGGTACGGAAGCAGTCCTTCCTTTAGAAATAGAACTCCCTTCCCTCCGAGTAGCGGTTCAATATGAGCTAACAGATGACGAAAATGCTCATCTCTGACTTGAGGCGCTCGACGCCCTCGACGAAACCCGCCTTATAGCGCAGCAAAATCTGGAGGCTTATAAGGTAAGAATAACGTGGTCATACGAAAAACTGACAAGGCCGAGAATATTCCGCCAAGGTGAACTCATGCTAGTCGTCAAAAGATCTATGATCCCCAATCGTGCAAAATAGGACAAATTCGAGCCGAACTATGAGGGCCCGTATATCATAAATAAGGTCTACGAGGGTGGGGCCTAGCTACTCATGGATATGCAAGGCGAGAGACCCTTCCGGCCGATAAACGGCCGATTCCTCAAAAAATACTATGCCTAATGGATTACGATTCAGGTCAATGATAGATGATAACACCTGTGTCCGATCGCTATCTTCCTGAGTCAAAACCCTGAAAGTAGTAACCAGAAAATCCGTTGCCTCAAAAATAGTAGTAGTGGACCACTACGTCCTTAAACAGGCCATGGACCGAGATGTCCCTAAACTAACAATGGACCGAGACGTCTTTAAACTAAAACTTTGCCTCGAATGGAGACAATGGACCAGAATGTCCTTAAACTAGCGCGTCGCCTCAAACACGGTGATAATGGACCGAAATGCCCCTAAACTAGTGCGTCGTCTCAAACATGGCGCATCGCTCCAAAATGGTGACATGCTCCCTTGAGATCTATATTGCAATCAAAGCTCTAACGGTGAAAACTACAACTTAAGTCCCACTGGCTACACAACTACTCCAGCGGTGAAGTCACCCCATAAGTCCCACTGGCAAACCGATGGGTAAAAAAACGGAATGTCCATAAGCAAAATGGGTACGGATGAAAACCCGAAAAGGCACCGTGAGTAACAACAGCAGGACTACCGGCGAGTTTGTGAAAACCTGGAAGGACGCAATCTCGTAAAATTTTCACTTACGATATCCTTTCAATTCGTAAGGAGAACTCTCCCTATAAGACCTTCATGGCTCATAGGATTCAAAAGCCTTAAACTACAGGGATTTAAACCCGTTCATAAGCCGTCATATCCCCTAAGTTTCCCTACAAACGGTCCAATATTGACCATTGTATACAATCCACAGGCACAAATAAATACTCATTTACCTAGTTCCACCAATGGCGCTAGATGTCCCTATATGGTGAATGACACTTGTAAGTCCTCTCGACTTATAAGGAGATAAACACTTTTGTAAGATCCTTACGATTTGCAAGGGAAAGCACACACTTAGGAATCCCTACGATTCCTAAGGAGAAAATGCACCTACGACATCCTCATGACTCATAGGGAGAAAACATTTTATGAGACCCTTACGGCTCATAAAGTCGAAAAGTCTTAGTCGACGGGATTCTAACCCTATTTACTAAGCCATCTTTGTTCAAATCGACAAAGGCACAGGATGATTTGCTCCTGGCAATATCCCAGTTGCAGCGATGCTGATGCCTAAACATGTGTCAAACCCCAAGTCTTTTCACAGCAAATGATGATTCTCTCCTGGCAATATCTCAGTCGTAGTGATGCTGATGCCAAGGTTGGTATCAGATTCCAAACTCGCAATAAAAACAGCAGCGAGTAGCAAAAGATATGCATATAAAAACAACGGAAATGTTTGGGAAACTCGCAATAAAAAGCAGCGAGTAAAAATATTTATAAAATAGCCGAAATGATTGGGCACCGCGGATAAAAAGCCGAATTGATTGGGCAATCGCGACTTTCGCGATATGAAAAGCTGAAAAGATAGAGCATCGCAGAAATAAAAAATAAAATAAAATAAAATTTTCTCTGCCCTGCAGGTGAGTATACACCGACCCCTGTATACAATCCATGGGCATAAATGAAAAAGGGAACCATATTTTCCCACGAGGCTCCGTCAAAGGGAGAGCCAAATCTCAACGGCAACATCCAAAAGTCTAGAGATCGGCTCGACATTCTTCTCGTTACAACAGAAGAAATGTCAAAAAAGGCACCAAATAGCCAAATCAAAAAGGAGTGATGGCAAAATCCCAGCTCCAGCCCGACATTCTTCTCGTTACAGCAGACACAATGTCAACAAAGGCTCCAAATAGCCAAATCAAATTGGAGCAATGGCATATTCCTAACTTCAGGGTCTCGATGGCAAGTCATATAAAGTCTAAGAGACTGTCAGAGATCATCCCATACCAGCGCGGAGTGGTTATGACTCATCGGGGCTCCAAACTGAGCCTAACCTCAAGTAAAAAGCGGCATAGCAAATTCCTAACGCTTGCTTTTCCGACAGTCATATAGCCTAAGGAGATTACTTGAAGACATCTTGTACAACCCCCGAAGGGATCAGAGACACGACAGTCGCAGGGCTACTCGAACAACAGCTTAAAGACTGTATATCGAGGAATACGTCGGCCAACGCGACGGTACCATGGACTAAAACCCTAGTACCACAAAAACCTAACGGAACTCTGTCGCAAAGAGCAGAGGTTATCTATATATAACGTTAGGATAAGTTTACCTATAAACCCAAGGGAGGTAAACTAAAAAAACACCGAAATGAGTCCATAAACTAGAAACCCCAAAACGAGTGAATAAACTACAAACTCTGAAATGAGTCCATAAACTAGAAACACCGAAACGAGTGAATAAATTACAAACTCCGAAATGAGTTCATAAACTATAAACTCCGAAACGAGTAAATAAATCACAGACTCCGAAATGAGTACGTAAACTAGAAACTCCGAAACGAGTGAATAAACTATAAAATCCGAGATGAGTAAATAAACTAATTAGCGCCCCATTAAGACACAGATAAGCGCATGCAAAAAATGTATATTTTTATTCAAGAATCAAATTTTTTAAGAGATACAATTAATACAAAAAGGGGAATACAATTACAATTGTTAAGAAGGCGAGGCTTTTAACAAGTTGGCAACCCGCTCACGCGCTCCCCGCAGCTCCTCTGTTAGTGTATATGCCCTAGAGGCCATTACTGTATCATACTAGTATGTATATTACTTGATGGAAGCTTGGGATATTCATAGTTGTACAAACAATCTTGCTCAATATAGTAGTATGCTACTTGGTTTGTCTCTGCTTTAATGTGTAGATGTGTGTTTATTTATTATATCACCTATACGCATTAGTAGAGCCCTTAGGATCTTTGCTTGATTACCGGCGTTGTGATGGCGATCACACTCGTGGGGGCTGGGTAATCTACAAGCACATCCTTATACACGTCCCTAGTCGTGGGAGTATCGAGATAGGGCATCGATACTCCGGAGTAGACTAGCGTATGCGCTTCTCATCCCAGCACGGGAGACGGTCTGTCCCACAGCCGTCGGTACGTCGTACTTGAGATAGTATGCAGGTGCTCGTTGGGTTACGAGTACACTGGACAGGACTCGTCGGGAACTGATGGTTGGTATTATACCTATCGTCAGTTATCAGTTCCCAGGTGACATGAGTACAGCTTAGTCCGCTGACTTGACACTGTCACTTCGCCTCGAGTGTGTTCCCACTGTTCTTTGATTGCTACCCTACCACGGCTCTACTGAGTCGTGCAAACAGGTAGTAGTTGGGAGCAGTCCCGAAGCACTTGGAGGCAGTGACGGTTAGACAGGATTCGTCTCTCCCGGTATTGGGGGTTGACATCGCGCTGTGTCTAGAAAAGCCACTACATAAGTAGTCCCTGGCCAGGGCAAGCGAGATGTACCGGTAGGTTCCAGTGTTATCTCAGGGTGTTCTGGGCTTCACTCCGACATGACTTGTACCGCTATTAGGGGTCTGACGCTTGCCGCCCCCTAGGCCCGACATGCGATGTATCAGACGAACAGACCGGACTGTACGGAGATTGTCACATACAGACTCAGTAGGAGTTCGGATGAGTTTACCTCATCGGCCTTCTTATCGACATCTACCTGGGGACCATTACGTACAGCTAGTGCCGCTTGCGGTCTGTGGTTAAACCCACTGCCAGCGTAGTGTCGAGTCTTTAGAGTCCCACACAGAGAGTTTCCCTGCACTGAGCGAAACGTGTTGAGGCCGTATGGTTTTACGGCAGGGCTGCGATCACTTACGTACACTTGTGTGCGTGTGGTGTTCGAGCAGGCAATACTAGTGGGCTTTGGTTTAAGCCGGATCCTAGTATTGCATGGATGGATTTGTTTTGTCTTCTGCGCATCCGCATTCTACGGAATACGGATGCAGGTGTGTATGCACAGTTTTCCGGAGCGATGAAGGAGGAGGTGCCTCATTAGGGTTTTGGCAGTTGGTTCGGCCAAAACCGCTATGTGGCAGGCTCATTAGGGTTTTGACAGTTGATTCGGTCAAAACCATTTTGAGGCGGACTCACTAGGGTTTCGACAGTTCGTTTGGTCAAAACCATTATGAGCCGGGGACATTATTTACTAATCCTTTCATTGATAATTTTGTTATGGCTAATTACATTGACCATTTGACCATCTTGACTTTGTTGACCATTTGAC
This sequence comes from Agapanthus africanus, assembly GCA_030015575.1. Taxonomy (NCBI): domain Eukaryota; kingdom Viridiplantae; phylum Streptophyta; class Magnoliopsida; order Asparagales; family Amaryllidaceae; genus Agapanthus; species Agapanthus africanus. The sequence continues at coordinate 106,514,874 of CM057345.1, read as the reverse complement.
CAAAGTTGACTTGGATCTTCTTAGAAAATCTAAAGTATTCTTTGGTTTTCTTTTTCTTTTGTTATGATAATGGTCATGTCATTTGTAGCCATCACCTTTATCTTGATGGGATTAGTAATGATAATGTTTGTGCATTTTTGCAACCATGGTGAGGTTTTCTCTTGGTTAAGCTTTTCATTTGCTCATTCTCATTCTCTCTCTTGAAATGAGAAGCTCCATGGTTGCAAGAAAAACTCCTTCTTCTTCCTCCTCTTGATTTCTCCTTTGATCTCATGTGTTGAGAGAAAAAGGATTCCACTTGACAAACACATCCATACATCTCCTCTACACATCCTAGGGCTTCTAGATTAGCAATCTCCTTGCCCTAGTTATCTCGGCTTGAGGTGGAGCTCGGTGTATATCTCTCGGGTGGATCGTCTTCGACTCAAGGAGGCAGCGGAGGTGACCGAAGTCCGGATCAACCATTGAGCAAGCAAAGAGAAGAACAACAAGAAGAGAAGAACAACAAAGAAGAAGGAAAACAAGAAGAGAAGGAGTTCAAGTTGAGGTATAACCCCTAACCGAGTAGACATATCTCATGTTAGGATGCTAGTGTATTGTTTAGCAAAGATCCGGCTTTTACGGTCCATGTTGCCAAGTCCAGAAAATTTTTGTTTTACCGTTTTCGCTACCCCGAAAGTACCGGGAGAGCTAAGGTGGACCTAACAGTGGTATCAGAGCCTAACTAAACATAAACTAGCTTGGTAGTGAAGTGTATCGAAGTTCGAAACGAAAAAAAATCGATAAAACCGAGTTATAAAAAACCTGAGTTTCTGTTAAAATTTTTTCTGGTCAAAACAAAATTTGTTATACACCTAAAATCATCTCAGGGTTTTTTAAAGATAACCACCAAAAACGAGCCAGAGATCTGACCAAACGACCGCGTTTCCGCGGCGACAGCAAGCTATGTCGCTGCGGATCCGCGGCCGTCTTGTCTCCTCTCTGCCTCGATTTTGGTGCAGTGTATCTATGGACTGGTTTTAGGATTTTTGAGATATATTATATGTGCCCAGATTTTTCAGAATAGAAATTTGTTTTTGGGGGCCTATAATTCCGTATTTTTTCCGAACTTCACTACACTTTGACTATGTTGGTTATATCTGTGATGTTTGTATGTATTGAACGTCGGCTAATCGCTATAAGTCGATTAGTCGGGGTTATACATCTCTGTGATCTGTGTTTGATATTGGAATGTGTATATGAATGTGTTGGACTGTCGCGGGTGAATAGCCGGGGTGGATGTGAGATGAGCTTTTGTTTTTCTTTCATTCATTTGTAATATGTAAATTGATGTAATATTATTATTTGTATGGCCGCACAACCGGGTCGGGGTTGTAGCCGTCATTGTATAATTCTTTTTACTGTTTTTGCTCCTAGGATAGACCCATGGAGGGGTGCACAAACTGCCGGGTACTTGGCGGGTAGTTTGCCGCACCCGTAGGGGTCTTGGGTGAGGTTTTGGCTATTCACCGCGACCGTGTAATCCGCTTTTCGTTGCAGGCTCGAACGGATTGCGGATTCCTAGTATATCCAATGTATTCATCTGTGATCTGTAATGTCTATCATTGCTATATTTATAACTATTTAGGCGTTGCTTATGTTTTACAGCCGCGCTAGCCCAGCCCCCGCTCTGTCGTTAGTTAAGTAACCTAACGGGTGATGACGGGGCCCCGTGGCGAATGCGAATGGCATAAGCGTACGTCATATTTTGGTTGTTTTCTGCAATGGTAGGATTTAAATGATGGGACGCATTAAAAGAACTAATGCAAGAAAATAAACCTAAAAGACGTTGTTGGAACAATTTTTCAAAAAGTTGTTATTGCAAGGACGTTCATTTTTGTTTTGCATCGCGGTATTCGGTTGTGAATGCCCAGCACCTCAGTCGACGAGGCAAGGGCCGAGATCCCTTCACCGGGAGTGACCCTTTGGACAAAAGTTTGTGTCAGGGTAATAACTTCACTATAGTCGATTATTCTTGCTCTGCATCAAGGTATTCAATTTGGAATATCCTGCACCTCATTCGACGAGGAAAGAGCCGAGATCCCTTCACAGGGAGTGACCTCTTTAGCAAAAAGTTTTCACCACTATATTTTCAAAAAACTGTATCATGTTCCTTCAACGATATCAAGTTCATTACGTTAACGGGTTTTCGCCAAAACCCAGTCGTAGCCCTCCGTCGTTTCGGATTGATATTGCTTAGTATTCGTGCTACGTATTTCGTGCTCAGCCGAGGCGTGGTGAACGGTAGCTATGTAATATTTTTCCGTAGGATACAAAGTGATTGGTTAGGACAGTCGTGCGGTCATTTTGGCTCAGTCAAGGACTCGTACGGATGGGTCTAATGCAGTCAAGATAATGACGGGTTGAACTTGACTAGGATCCTTTGATATGTTGGCTCAGTCAAGGTCACTTGGGTCCTAGGGGCAAAAACCACATCGGGAGTTTCAAAAGAACTGAAACTTGCAGATTTAGCATACCTTCTGGAGTGTGGTGACTAGAGTGGATTCCATCTAGGTTATCACACAATGACAGTTGGATCCCGATCCCACTGATGAGTTGGTTTACTCTCGGGAGATTATTTCACTTAACGATCAATGCTATAAACCTAGTAGGTGTCTAGAAAGGTGTTAGCGGGGCTACGCCCCCAGGGAAAAGAGGTTCTTTAATTAAAGAACTTCTCGAAAGCGTTGGAAAACCTCCCTCGAAGTACCGACACTAGCCTGGCTGAAAGGTTAAGCAAGTATTGTGACGTGAATTAAAACCCGGCTAGTTCTTCTTTTAAAAAGGTTTTAAGAAGAATTTGAGGAAACAGTGGGAGACATCCCGGTTAGATAAATTAATAAACCAATCTAATCTTGCAAGAGCATACGCTGAGTGTTTCTTTTCTCTCTCTCCAGGAAGCAACCTTTTCACGCCCTAATCAAGATAATAAAATGTGTCGCTTGACCGATCCGAATTCTTATTCGGGACTGGGGAAAGTTGGTTCAGCTCTAACTTGTGACAACAGTCATGAGAATGGGAAAGGGGATTGTATGGATTTCCAGGACACCCAGTTGAAGAAGAAGCATGGTTTTGCATCTACTTCAGGTGTTCTTGTAATTGAGAACTGTTTTACGGTCAGCCCTACCTCCTGGGTACTTGATACCGGATCAGGATCTCATATCTGTAATTTATTGCAGGGACTGAGAAAAAGTAGGAAAGTTGCACCGGGTGATATGTCGCTCAGAGTAGCGAACGGAGCACAAGTTAATGCGGCAGCCGTCGGTGAATATCACCTAGTATTGCCAAATGGCAAGACTATGATTTTGAACGATTGCTACTATGTACCCTCCATGGTTTGCAACATCATATCAGTTTCTTTACTCGATAAAGATGGATATAACTTTGTTCTTGAAAAGAATATCATGAACATTTACCTTGATAAGGTACTGGTTGCAGAGGGTACACTGTGTAATGGTATCTACGTTCTAAATCAGAATACAGTTCTCAATATACAAAACACACGCAAGAGGAAGAATTCAAATACGAATGAATCCTACTTGTGGCATTGTAGACTTGGTCATATCGGAGAGAAAAGACTGAGTAAGTTGCATAAAGATGGACACTTGGATGAGTTCGAGTTTTCATCTTATGAAACTTGTCAGTCTTGTCTCAAAGGGAAGATGACCAAATCTCCGTTCACCGGACATGGAGAAAGAGCAGCAGAGCTCTTGGGACTCGTACATAGTGATGTATGCGGTCCAATGTCTATACATGCAAGGGGTGGGTTCTCGTACTTCATCACATTCACTGACGATCTCTCTAGGTTCGGATATGTGTATCTGATGAAACACAAATCTGAAGCTTTTGAGAAATTCAAGGAATTTAGAAACGAAGTAGAGAACCGGACAGGCAAAAGTATCAAGATCCTCCGGTCTGACAGGGGAGGGGAGTACTTAAGCACGGAATTCCTAGATTACTTAAAAGAGAATGGTATTCTCTCTCAGCTTACTCCTCCTTATACACCACAGCACAACGGTGTATCGGAGAGGAGGAATCGTACCCTTCTGGATATGGTTCGCTCCATGATGAGTAATGCCGAGTTGCCTCTTTCATTTTGGGGACATGCGCTGTTGACAGCTGCATATCTATTGAACGTTGTTCCGTCTAAATCTGTGCCTAAAACACCGTTCGAGATATGGAATGGTAAGAAGCCGTATCTTAAACGCATTAAGATATGGGGTTGTCCGGTCTATGTAAAAGTACAAAATCCGGACAAACTTAAGGCACGTTCAGTTCTATGTAAATTTGTGGGATATCCTAAGAACTCCGCAGGATATCTGTTCTTCCACACCGAGGAACAGAAGGTGTTTGTATCTCGCCACGCCACCTTTTTAGAGTGGCAATTTCTTGTAAAAGAAACAAGTGGGAGTTCGGTAGAACTGGAAGAAATTCAGCGACCACAAAATGAAACTGAAAATTTGACAGAACCTCAGAATTCAATAACCCCAGAAGAACCTCAGCCACTCCGCAGATCTGGTAGGATTTCTCATCCGCCCAAGGGATACTACGGTTTTCTCATAGACGGGGATCGAGAGGATTGCATCTTGGAAGAAGATGACCCTACCAGTTTCAGGCAGGCCATTATCAGTAGGGACTCTGATAAGTGGCAGGAAGCAATGCAATCCGAAATGGAGTCCATGTACGCCAATAAAGTGTGGACCTTGGATATTGCTCCACCTGGGGTAAAACCCGTTGGATGCAAATGGATCTACAAAAAGAAACTTGGTGTAGATGGGCAGGTGGAAACCTATAAAGCTAGACTCGTTGCAAAAGGTTTTCGTCAAAGACCTGGTTTGGACTATGACGAGACTTTTTCTCCGGTGGCTATGCTCAAATCCATTCGGATCCTACTTGCCATTGCTGCCTTCCATGACTATGAAATCTGGCAGATGGATGTTAAGACGGCTTTCCTAAACGGTTGTTTGGAAGAGTGCGTTTACATGGATCAACCAGAAGGTTTCGTAGACAGTGGGAGCAGCGGAAGGGTGTGCAAGTTGCTTAAATCCATTTATGGATTAAAGCAGGCATCGCGGAGCTGGAACATCTGTTTTGATGAGGCAATCAAGGAATTTGATTTCATCAAGAACGAAGATGAACCCTGTGTATATAAGAAGATTGTAGGACGAACTGTCGTATTCCTAGTCTTGTACGTGGACGACATTCTTTTGATAGGAAAAGACATTCCTATGCAACAATCGGTCAAGTTGTTCTTGTCACAAAGGTTCTCCATGAAGGACCTGGGTGATGCCTCGTACATTCTGGGGATCAAGATCTATAGAGATAGATCCAAGAAACTGTTGGGACTTTCACAGTCCAGGTATATAGAGACCGTACTAAAGAGATTTAGTATGGAGGGTTCCAAGCACGGTAACATACCCGCATTGCATGGAATTACCCTCTCCAAGAAGATGTCTCCTAAGACTGACGAGGAGAGGGTTCGCATGAGCACTATACCCTACGCTTCGGCGGTAGGATCGATAATGTATGCGATGCTATGTACAAGACCAGATGTAGCTTACGCGTTGAGCGCAGTAAGCCGGTATCAGTCAGACCCAGGGGAGGACCACTGGACAGCAGTGAAGAACATTCTCAAGTACCTAAGAAGGACTAAGGAGATGTTCCTGGTTTACGGTAATGGAGACCTCAGGGTGGAGTCCTTTACCGATTCAAGCTTCCAGAGTGACAAAGATGACAGCAAGTCCGTCTCGGGTTTTGTGTTTACCCTCAACGGAGGGGCGGTATGTTGGAGGAGTTCCAAGCAGGATACCGTCGCAGACTCGATGATGGAAGCTGAATACATTGCTGCAAGCGATGCCGCAAAAGAGGCGGTCTGGATGAAGAAGTTCATTAGTGAACTTCAGGTGGTTTCGTCCATTGTTGACCCAATACCTTTGTATTGCGATAACAATGGGGCTATAGCTTTAGCGAAGGAACCAAGGTCCCATCAGAAATCCAGGCACATCTTAAGGCGGTATCACCTGATCAGGGAGATCATTGATCGCCAGGAGATCGAGGTGCGGAGAGTGGACACAAAGGACAACACTGCGGACCCATTCACGAAGGCTTTGCCCCAGACTCAGTTCGAGCGGCTAATCGAGATGATAGGTCTTCGATACGCCAGTACATGGCCTTAGTGCAAGTGGGAGATTGTTAGTGTATATGCCCTAGAGGCCATTACTGTATCATACTAGTATGTATATTACTTGATGGAAGCTTGGGATATTCACAGTTGTACAAACAATCTTGCTCAATATAGTAGTATGCTACTTGGTTTGTCTCTGCTTTAATGTGTAGATGTGTGTTTATTTATTATATCACCTATACGCATTAGTAGAGCCCTTAGGATCTTTGCTTGATTACCGGCGTTGTGATGGCGATCACACTCGTGGGGGCTGGGTAATCTACAAGCACATCCTTATACACGTCCCTAGTCGTGGGAGTATCGAGATAGGGCATCGATACTCCGGAGTAGACTAGCGTATGCGCTTCTCATCCCAGCACGGGAGACGGTCTGTCCCACAGCCGTCGGTACGTCGTACTTGAGATAGTATGCGGGTGCTCGTTGGTTTACGAGTACACTGGACAGGACTCGTCGGGAACTGATGGTTGGTATTATACCTATCGTCAGTTATCAGTTCCCAGGTGACATGAGTACAGCTTAGTCCGCTGACTTGACACTGTCACTTCGCCTCGAGTGTGTTCCCACTGTTCTTTGATTGCTACCCTACCACGGCTCTACTGAGTCGTGCAAACAGGTAGTAGTTGGGAGCAGTCCCGAAGCACTTAGAGGCAGTGACGGTTAGACAGGATTCGTCTCTCCCGGTATTGGGGGTTGACATCGCGCTGTGTCTAGGAGAGCCATTACATAAGTAGTCCCTGGCCAGGGCAAGCGAGATGTACCGGTAGGTTCCAGTGTTATCTCAGGGTGTTCTGGGCTTCACTCCGACACGACTTGTACCGCTATTAGGGGTCTGACGCTTGCCGCCCCCCTAGGCCCGACATGCGATGTATCAGACGAACAGACCGGACTGTACGGAGATTGTCACATACAGACTCAGTAGGAGTTCGGATGAGTTTACCTCATCGGCCTTCTTATCGACATCTACCTGGGGACCATTACGTACAGCTAGTGCCGCTTGCGGTCTGTGGTTAAACCCACTGCCAGCGTAGTGTCGAGTCTTTAGAGTCCCACACAGAGAGTTTCCCTGCACTGAGCGAAACGTGTAGAGGCCGTATGGTTTTACGGCAGGGCTGCGATCACTTACGTACACTTGTGTGCGTGTGGTGTTCGGGCAAGCAATACTAGTGGGCTTTGGTTTAAGCCGGATCCTAGTATTGCATGGATGGATTTGTTTTGTCTTCTGCGCATCCGCATTCTACGGAATACGGATGCAGGTGTGTATGCACAGTTTTCCGGAGCGATGAAGGAGGAGGTGCCTCATTAGGGTTTTGGCAGTTGGTTCGGCCAAAACCGCTATGTGGCAGGCTCATTAGGGTTTTGACAGTTGATTCGTTCAAAACCATTTTGAGGCGGACTCACTAGGGTTTCGACAGTTCGTTTGGTCAAAACCATTATGAGCCGGGGACATTATTTACTAATCCTTTCATTGATAATTTTGTTATGGCTAATTACATTGACCATTTGACCATCTTGACTTTGTTGACCATTTGACCAAAGTTGACTTAGATCTTCTTAGAAAATCTAAAGTATTCTTTGGTTTTCTTTTTCTTTTGTTATGATAATGGTCATGTCATTTATAGCCATCACCTTTATCTTGATGGGATTAGTAATGATAATGTTTGTGCATTATTGCAACCATGGTGAGGTTTTCTCTTGGTTAAGCTTTTCATTTGCTCATTCTCATTCTCTCTCTTGAAATGAGAAGCTCCATGGTTGCAAGAAAAACTCCTTCTTCTTCCTCCTCTTGATTTCTCCTTTGATCTCATGTGTTGAGAGAAAAAGGATTCCACTTGACAAACACATCCATACAACTCCTCTACACATCCTAGGGCTTCTAGATTAGCAATCTCCTTGCCCTAGTTACCTCGGCTTGAGGTGGAGCTCGGTGTACATCTCTCGGGTGGATCGTCTTCGACTCAAGGAGGCAGCGGAGGTGACCGAAGTCCGGATCAACCATTGAGCAAGCAAAGAGAAGAACAACAAGAAGAGAAGAACAACAAAGAAGAAGGGCAACAAGAAGAGAAGGAGTTCAAGTTGAGGTATAACCCCTAACCGAGTAGACACATCTCATGTTAGGATGCTAGTGTATTGTTTAGCAAAGATCCGGCTTTTACGGTCCATGTTGCCAAGTCCAGAAAATTTTTGTTTTACCGTTTCCGCTACCCCGAAAGTACCGGGAGAGGTAACGTGGACCTAACATCCTCCTCGCATGCTTCTACTGCGGCCAACCCCGCTTCAATTTGAGCCCGTTGTTGCAAGCATGATGAAAGCTTCTCAGCGATTTCCTGCTTGGCAACTTCACAATCTTGCATGCCCTACTCGGTAAAGTCCAGCTTCTGCCTCGGTGCCAGCCCATCAAAAATACATTGTTGGTGGTTTTCGAAAATAACTTGCAGCTGCACAACATTCGCTTCAAGCTAGGCGCGCAATTTGATGGATTCGCCAGAAGCCATCTCCTGCTCCTTTCGCTTCAGGGACCTTTTTTGTTCAAAATGTTAAATGAAATTGGCACTCTTCTAAATCCATGCGACCTGCTGAGCATTCAAGGTCAATACTTCAGGTGCGATACGCTTGAGTTCGATCTCACGCAGACAAGGCTCGATCCTCTTACAATAGTCGACCCAAAAGCCGACGAAATCTTTGCTGTGGAAGTTCACAAGCGTCGCCAACATAGGATTGACTTCGTCAGTGAAATCCGCAACAGAGATGAGAGCCTCGGCATCAAGATCTTCGATAAATTCGCGTAACATCCGCTCGCTAGTTGCCGCACCCCTAGAAGATTGACGCTTAGAAAAAGACCCCGTCGGCATGGGAATGCAAGACTTAAAAGGAACCAAAGCCGGTGTAGTCGCTGCAAAATAAGTCACGCAAAAACAAGGGTTAGATTTCGATTTGAAAAAATAAAGAAGATGGCTGATGGACGAGATCTACCGTACTATCTGTTGAAGGCGGCACGACAAGGAGCACAGGAGACTAAGCTATCCCTTCACTTCCTCTCTCGAGCCATGGTACTGTGGTCAACATGGGGAAAGCTTAGCAATAGAATGAAAAGAAGAAACACCAAGCAAGGAGTATACTAACCAATTCAGAAGGAGGAACGAATTCCGACTGGAAGGCAAAATGAGGGCTTAACACCTGGTGTAAGCGATCAATGAGCACTCCTGTAGGATTGCAACAATATAGGGTTAATACAGGAAAATGGTATCTATACTGAAGCAAAGAAATGAGAAATCTTCACCTTCCAAAGTTCGGCGAGACGCAGAAGAAAGGGGTGGAACCGTAGCAGTCAGAGCAATGATCGGCGACAATTCTTCAGTCAATACAGCATTAGGGTCTACAGCACCAATGCTCAGGATAAAGAAGATATCATTAGATACCTAGTGGGATTAAAAACTCAAGGAGTACCTAACAGAGCAGAAATTGAGACAGTGCCCGATGCGTCACCAGTTGTGATGGCTTCCTCAGTTGCCGCTAGGAAAGTGGATTCAGCTCCCCCATCTTCATCCCCTGACTCGATAATGGCCGTGATAACACTTGCATCCCCCGCCGATACTAAGGACCCACTGGGAGAAGAAGCGGCGGTCGGAACAATCCCAGATTCCAGAGGAGGGTTCGCCACTTCAGGATCTTTAATCAACGGCACTTCACTTGCCATACCACAACCAGAACTTGGCCCTGCTTAAATAAAAGTGTGTCATGATTCGAAAGAAAGAAGTTACTACAAATCTAATAAGGGGCTGTGCATTATTATACCTTGAAGTAACCACTCTGCTTCTTCCCGAGATGGGTGCGCGACTTGCCTATGAGTAATAGACAAGTCAGAAGGGACATCCGCCATGGGAACGACAGAAGGTCGAACGTCACTCGAACCTGCGCCTATGGCCAAGATAGCTTGACGCTCTCTTGTGACACGCTTCATGTGCTTCCTCTCATCCTATGTTGTATAAGCCGATCGTCTCAAAACTTCTTATAAGGGGACATCATCGTCCAAATCGAGCTCGGCCTCCGGATCCGCTAGGACATCCATCATCGGCTGCTTCAGCAACGCCTCCCACGGTAGCCTTGGAAAGGCTATTCCCTGATAAAATAACCAGGAAATACCGCAATGGGGTATCACGTGCTCAAACGTGACCAAGGGTCACGTGCTGACACATGATGGGTTCCTGGGATTCTGTCTTAATAGAATTAAATTCTAATCAAACAATCAATTAATGGAGTCGCGTGCCCACACGTGATGGACCTTTAAACCCACTGAAAAGGATTAATAAAGTATAATAAGACACTAAGGAAAAACCCCAATGGGGCATCACGTGCTCACACGTAACCAAGGGTCACGTGCTGACACGTGATGATTCCATAGTTCTGCTAAAAGGCAGAATTAAATTCTGAATAAAATGTTTAATCAAGAGGGTCACGTGCCAACACGTGACAGGTCGCTTAACTCTTTAATTGATAGAATTAAATTTTATTTCAATGATCAAACATTGGGATCACGTGCCAACACGTGATGGGCTTTAAAAGCCTTCTGAGCTAAATAGAATTAAATTCTAATTAAGGGAAATCAAAGACCCTAACTGAGAAAATATTTCTTTAAATCTTTCCAAACAAAAAATGGTGCTCTATAAAACAGAGCACCGTTGGATTAAAAATCCAATGGTGATTAAGAATCACCAATTTATGGAAAGATTTTATACAAGGAAAGATTTCCCTAAAATTCACCAAGAATAACAGACAGAATATCTTCTGGATTAAAAATCCAATGGTGAATAAAATTCTCTAAGTGATCTAAAAGATCATGTTAGTTAAAAAAACAACCAAAATCTTTCAATGAAAGATTCACTAAACAAATTGATAGTTTTCTTTCTCCTATAAATAGGGGCCAAGAAGAGAAGAGAAGAAATTTTGGATCTTGGAATTTTGATTTTCTGGAGAAAAAACAACAGAAGAGAGAAAAGAGAGGAGAATTTAATTCTCAAGAAAGAAACCCTATGTGAGAAAGGGGAAAGAGATCTAAGCTCAAAAAAAAAAGAGAATTTAATTCTCAATCTAAGAGTTTAACTCTTCTGCAAAAAAACTTAGTTCTTCCTCTGGTTAAAAATCTGCAGAAGCAAATCTCCCCATAAGTTGAGAATTTAATTCTCATCGGGGAGATTCTGCCATGCAGATCCAAAACTTAGAGGGAGAATTGAGTTTAGAGAATTTAATTCTCCCAAATTCATAGGAATTTAATTCCTCCAAATAAAACTAGGGTTTAACCCTATATAAGAATTTAATTTTCTCAATTTCACAGGAATTTAATTCCTCCCAAATAAAACTAGGGTTTAACCCTATATGAGAATTTAATTCTCCCAAATTCATAGGAATTTAATTCCTCCAAGACAGAGTTAGCGTTTAACCCTATATGAGAATTTAATTCTTCCACATACATAGGAATTTAATTCCTCTAAAACATAATTAGGGTTTAACCCTATAGAGAATTTAATTCTTAAAATAAAGAAACTTGAAAGCTTTCCATGCACGTAAAGAACTTGATCACGTGGTAACACGTGACCCCCATTCTCAATAAGCAGAGGAAAAAAACAGAACTTGGTCACGTGGTGACACGTGACCCCTATCCTCAATGATCAGAAAAGAAAGAATTAAACTAGGTCATGTGCCCCCACGTGACCCCTAAACAGACTCCCCAAAATGAGAAGAAAAAAGCTTGGAGACAATGCCTCACGTGCTCCCACGTGACTTCCAAAACAAAGGGAACAAAAACAAAGGCAGTACCGGCTTTGGGCGCTCTCACGTGTCTTCACATGACCCCTAATAAACACTTTAATAATAAATGCATAGATACCCATCACGTGCCCACACGTGATGGCCTGAAGATTAAAAGTGTTTAACACTTATTTGAATATTCTGATAATAAAATAAAGGAGGTCCGGCCCCATCTTCAGGCGCCTCACGTGACCCCACGTGACCCCTTCCTTTCTAGTGTTTAACACTATTTTGAGCATTTTGTCTCCAGTGTTTAACACTGTTTTAAATATATCACGTGAGGACACGTGACCACCAGATGTCCTCTAGTGTTTAACACTATTTTAAAGCCAGCTTAGCCCAAATTGGTTAAGTTTTCCAGAGGCAAAATCTCCCCTTCAAATGGACTTTAAAACCCAGAGCAACATTGTTTAATGCTCAGCCAAAGACAAAATGTTATCAAAGACCTCAAACTCTTGTTTAGCATTGCTAAATAATGAGGGGCTGAACCCAGACAAATGTTTAATGGTCCAACAAAGGGCCAACATTTCAAACTTAATTGGACTTAGCCCAAATTAGCCATAAGTCCTTAATTCAGATTTAACTGAGCCAATGTGCTCATAATCTAATTAATTGATCTTAGTTCCAAAATTGGACTATAGATCTCCCAATCAACATCGGTTTAAGGGTACATCTCTGAACTCCTCTGATATTTGTCGTTGTAATCCTTCAGGGTCTTCAAAGAGGTGACGGGTCCCGACAACCATACATTTCATAGACTATGATGTCCTTAACCTTGACTGTGAGGTCTTTAAACTCACGGACTATGACGTCTTTAAACTGGACTGTGGGGTCCCTTTAAACCCACGGACTATGATGTTCTTAACCTTGGACCACCATGTCCTTAAACTGGTAATCGACCGCAAATCCTTAAACTAGAACAATAGAGTCCAAATGCTCTTTTGTTGGATCTAAATGATCCTGTTAAGTAGATCTTAGTCTAAAATTAGACTAACGTATCCTTAACAAATGGTTAAGTTGAGCTTAGTCTAAAATCAGACTAACGTGTCCTTAACGAACTGTTAAGTTGATCTTAGTCTAAAATTAGACTAACGTATCCTTAACAAACGTTTAAATTGATCTTAGTCTCAAATGAGACTAACGTATCCTTAAACCCAACCCCCAAACCCAAATCTAAGAAAATACGGATTTGGACTAATCCACGCCCTATGGGCGACAACATACATTAGTCTCCGTATACAATTCATGGGCAACCAAAAACAAAACAAACACACACGACACGAAGTGACCAACTGGAGAAGGAGAAAGTTGTTACTGCGATGCGGTAGCGTAATTAATTGCAGGGGCTTGCGCCTGCAGGGAAGAGCGTCCCCATAATCAAAAACCCCTCAAACGAGGGGGAATCTGACGAAGTCTGCTCATCGGCCGCATCCGTTTAAACCTTCGATACATGGTGCCATAAATCAACTTGGCATCTTCGAAGTGGTGGACGGATAGCACTAATTAGCATCTGCCCCGAAATTCAGGGAAGACGGACCCGCGCGGTCGAGTCTCCGTGTTTTCGGCAGGGAACAGATTCTGGCACGCCCGGTGGGACCTCTTCCTCTTTCCATTCCACACTTCGTGTGTCGTGTTCGCGAACGAATCGCGGTTTGATATGGTTGCCTTTGGGTTCGAGGTACTAACATTTGGAGTCTAGCTCCGTGCAGAAAATAAAAGATCAATGGCTTCTACCTGCACAAAATGCTCCAGCTGCAACTGCAACTCCCGTTCAGCCTCATCTGGAGGTGAAACCTACGGGCCCCAGGCGGCCCCCCTGTTCACGATGCCGGTGGACCAAGTAACTCAGGCCACCACCAGGTTGTTCTTTGGGACTATGATCCCACCCATGACCTTCAATGCCCCAATGCTGCCGCAAGAAGCCCCAAAGAAGTCGGTCTTTGATCGATTTACCATTACCGCGGCCCCTCTCAACGGGTCGCCCAACTCCACTACCTCAGTTTTCAGCAAACTGGGCCAGAACGCTAACAAGCCCGTGATGTTCCCGCCAAAAATTTCTGTGCAGAAGAGTCCAAGGTATCAAATGGCAGCGATACGCTTAAGGAAATGCGAACCAATATCTTCCAGCCTGTATTTTGATAAGTTACCGAAGGAGGAACTATTAAATTCTGATGGTATTGGAAGCATCTCGAAAAACCCTTCGATTTGATATATTATGGGCCTCATAATTCATCCGGGATCAAAAGTTATGAGGCATCACGTATCCACACGTGATGGACCTTTAAGAACCCGCTGAAGGACTTAAAAGATACAATAAAAACTCAGTAAAGACCCCAATGGGGCATCACGTGCAGACACGTGATGGGCTTTTAAGGCCTCTAAAATAATGAATAGAATTAAATTCTAAAATCTGTTCCCTGATTAAAAATCAGGAATCACGTGCTCACACGTGACCAATGGTCACGTGTTGACACGTGATGGTTAAAACTGAAGCGTAAACAAACAGCTGAAGGAAATACCTCAATGACGTGTCACGTGCTCACACGTGACCAATGGTCACGTGTTGACACGTGATGGTTACAACTGAAGCGTGAATGAACGCTGAGAAGAGGACTCAATCGGGGGTCACGTGCTCACACGTGACCAAGGGTCACGTGTCAGCACGTGACTGGCTTCGAAAGCCTTACAGTTAATAGAACTAAATTCTAAAAAAGTCTCTAAATCTTTCCAAATGGAAAAGGATTATGGGGACCGTTGGATTAAAGATCCAAGGGTGATTAAATATCACCAATTTATGGAAAGATCTTGGACTTGGAAAGATTTCCCCCATAAATCTGACCGAGATAACAAATGGATATCTTTGGATTTAAAATCCAATAGTGAATAAAATTCACTTAACAATCTAAAGGCCCAGATTAATGATGAATGCAAATCAAATCTCTCAACATACAAATCAAATCTCTTAATGAGAGATTTACTAAACAAATTGATTCTCTTCCTTCTCCTATAAATAGGAGCCAAGAAAAGAAGAGAAGGGGGGATCGACTTTTTTGAGAGAACAACAGAGGGAGGAGAATTTAATTCTCAAAAGAAAAGAAAAGCAAAGAGAGGAGAATTTAATTCTCTGTAAAAGAAAAACTATAGGTAAGAAAAGAGAGGCTTCAAAAGAGAATTTAATTCTCAAAAGAGTTTAACTCTTATTTAAAGAAAAGAACTTAGTTCTTCTTCTAGTTGAAGATCTGTACAGAGCACATCTTCCCATAGGATGAGAATTTAATTCTCATCGGGTCGAGATCCTGCCATGCAGATCCTAAACTTAGAAGGGGAATTAAGTTTTGAGAATTTAGTTCTCCCAAACTCACAGGAATTTAATTCCTCCTAAAATGAAACCGGGGTTTAACCCTAATCAAGAATTTAATTCTTTTACATATCTGGGAATTTAATTCCTTTAAAAAGAAATTAGGGTTTTACCCTAAATAAGAATTTAATTCTTTCACAATAGGAATTTAATTCCTCCAAAACAAAAATTAGGGTTTTACCCTAAATAAGAATTTAATTCTTAAAGATAAGGAGACTTAAAAGATCTCTGTGCATGAAAAGACAAAGGTCACATGCCCCACGTGACCCCTGAACAGATCCCCTAAAAATGAGAAGAGGAAAGCTTTGAGGCAATGCCTCACGTGTTCCCACGTGACCCTCATTATATATGGAACAAAAGCAAAGGCAGAAAAAATTATAGGCGCTCTCACGTGTTACCAGGTGACCCCTAATAAATGTTCTAATAAATCAGGGCATGATTATACATCACGTGCCCACACGTGATGGCTATGAAAGTTAAAAGTGTTTAACACTTGTTTGCAGAAAAAAAATAACGGGGATCTGGCCCCACTTTTTGATGCCATCACGTGCTTCCACGTGACTCCCAAAACGCAGAAAGAAAGATCAATGGAAATGAAGGCTTTGGGCGCTCTCACGTGTTTACCACGTGACCCCTTAGCAAACGTTCTAACAGTCAGCGCATAAATCCCCATCACGTGTCAACACATGATGCTCGAAATAAAAAGGAAAAGTGTTTAACACTTATTCGCAGATTTGAGGATAAAACAAAAGGAGATCTGGTTCCACATTTAGGGCGCCCTCACGTGTCCCCACGTGACCCCTAACAAATCCCTTTAATATCTAATGGATGGATGCCTATCACGTGCCCACACGTGATGGCCAGGAAATTAAAAGTGTTAAACACTTACCTGCAGAATAAAATAAGGGAAATCAAGGTGCTCTCACGTGTCCACACGTGACCCCTCTCTCCTTAGTGTTTAACACTAATTTGAAGACTTTGTTCCCAGTGTTTAACACTGATTTGCTTTAGTTTTTAACACTAATTTGAAATCTCTGATTACCAGTGTTTAACACTGATTTGCTTTAGTGTTTATCACTAATTTGAAAGCCCTGTTGCTAGTGTTTAACACTGGTTATCTTTTAGTGTTTAACACTAACTTGCTAATCTTATTCCCAGTGTTCAACACTGTTGGTCTTTAGTATTTAACACTAGCTTTAGCCCAATTGGCTAAGTTTCTAGAGGCAAAGCCTCTCCTTCAATGGACCAACAGAGGGCCAATATTTCAAACATAATTGGACTTAGCCCAAACTGGCCATAAGTCCTCAAATCATCTTGAACTGAGCACATCTGCTCTTTCAACCAACTCATTGGTTCAAGGGTACATCTCGGAACTCCTCTGATATTTGTCGTTGTAATCCTTCAACGTCTTCAGAGAGGTGACGGGTCCCGACAACCACACATCAACACGGACTGTGGGGTCCTTAAACGCATGGACTTATGCGTCCCTAAACCAAGATATGGACTGTGGGGTCCTTAAACCTGCGAACTTATGCGTCCTTAAACTAACGGACTAATGCGTCCTTAAACACACCCATATGGACTGTGGGGTCCTTAAACCCATGGACTTATGCGTCCTTAAACTACCTATGGACCGCAATGTCCTTAAACTACCAATGGACCACTATGTCCCTAAACTGGAGATGGACCACTATGTCCCTAAACTGGAACAATAGAGCCCCCAAATGCTCTCTTGTCGGATCTAAACGATCCCGTTAAGTTGATCTTAGTCCCAAACTGGACTAACGTATCCTTAACAACCGTTTAAGTTGATCTTAGCCTCAAATATGGCTAACGTATCCTTAAACCTTCAAACAGACTTTAGTCCCAAATTGGACTATGAATCCCCCAAATCAGCTTTGGTTCAAGGGTACATCTCTGAACTCCTCTGACACCTGTCGTTGTAATCCTTCAACGTCGTCAGAGAGGTGACGGGTCCCGACGACCATACATGCAATGGACCACCATGTCCCTAAACTGGAACAATAGAGCCCAAACGCTCTTTTGTCGGATCTAAACGATCCTGTTAAGTTGATCTTAGTCTCAAATCGGACTAACGTATCCTGGACTAACGTTTGAGTCGATCTTAGTCTCAAATAGGCTAACGTATCCTCAAACCAAAACCACAAACCCAAATCTAAGTAAACACAGATTTGGATTAATCCACGTCCTACGGGCGACTACATAAATTAGTCTCCGTATACAATCCACGGGCAACCACAAACAAAACAAAACCCACGACACGAAGTGACCAGCTGGAGAAGGAGAAAATTGTTACCGCGATGCGGTAGCGTAATTAACTGCAGGGGCTTGCGCCTGCAGGGAAGAGCGTCCCCACAATCAAAAACCCCTCAACGAGGGGGAATCTGACGAAGTCTGCTAAATCGGACGCATCCGTTTAAACCTCCGATACATGGTGCCATAAATCAACTTGGCATCTTCGGAGAGGTGGACGGATAGCACCAATTAGCATCTGCCCCGAATCTCAGGCGAGACATTCCATGTCTCGGCTGCCATTCGGAGGGGAACAGATTCTGGCACGCCCGGTGGGACCTTTTCCACTTTCCACTCCACACTTCGTGTGTCGTGTTCGCGAACGAATCGCGGTTTATTGTGGTTGCCTGTGGATTCGAGGTACTAAGATTTGGTGTCTTTCTCCGTGCAGAAAATAGAAAATCAATGGTTTCAAACCGCACTGCCTGCAACTGCAACTCTCGCTCGGTCCTTGCTGGAGGAGTGACTTATGGGCCCCAAGCGGCCTTCCTTTTCAAGATGCCAGTGGAGCAGGTAACTCAGGCCACCACTGGATTATTCTTCGGGACCATGCTCCCACCGTTGAGCTTCAATGCCACAATGACATTGCAAAAAGCCCCAAAGAAGTCGGTCTTTGATCGGCTTACCACTGCCATGACCCCTCTCAACGGGTCGCCCAGCTTCAATACCTCAGTTTTCAACAAACTGGGCCAGAACGTCTGCAAACCCGCAATACCCGAAGCTGCCATCCCAAAGCGGATAGCTATCCCGGCTCAAGCGGACGAAATCATTGGAAAGGCTCCTCCTTCCAAAAAGTCAGTTTTTACAAGGCTGGCCATTCCGGTTGGTGCTCCAGGCGAGATCCTCAAAGCTGCTTCCCCTGCTCAGAGGTCTGTCTTTGACAGATTAGACATTGCTTCTTAACGGGCGTCAGTCTTCGATAGGCTAGCACCAATAACAGTCTCTCCTCAAAGCAGGGGGCATGAAGAAGCTTATCCAACAATGGAGGTGATCTCATCCGC
Organism: Agapanthus africanus; assembly: GCA_030015575.1. NCBI lineage: Eukaryota > Viridiplantae > Streptophyta > Magnoliopsida > Asparagales > Amaryllidaceae > Agapanthus > Agapanthus africanus. The sequence continues at coordinate 106,496,177 of CM057345.1, read as the reverse complement.
ACGACATGCTCGACGTCGCCACTGGCGCCGAGTGAGGAAGGCTGGGGGCAACTCCCCCTCTGAGATAACTCCGCCAGCTCCAACGGTGGGGATCGATGCTGCTGTTCCAACTGGGAATAGCTTTGAATTGCTGAACGCGGTGCGCAGAAACTCTCCTACCGCCGTACTAAAAAGATCCCCTCCTCCGGTGGGAAATGTTGCGGAAGCCAATCCAGAACAGTCCTCTCAGCGGCTGTCCTCTAAAATCTACAAGGTCTGGCGCCAAGTCCAAGACTCGGTGATTGATCGAAATTTCTCCCGCCAGCAAAAGAATCTGAAGGTCCGGCAGGAAGAAAACCGTCCTGTTAAGCCACAAAAGATGACGACTACTTGGGTGCTCACGACAGCGGACCCCTCAACGTCAACCGCTCAGAAAAGAAGGAGGCCAGAGAAAGCCCCTGTGAACATGGCGAACCGTAAACGCGCTGAGCACAAACACCCAAGTCTGGGGGCATGGTGGTGCACACTGTTTATATGGCTTCTGGAAAGGAGGAAAGCCGTGCTTCGACGGGTCACCGACCGCTCACCCGATCCGTAACGAAAGCCCAGGAGCAGCAACAGAAGCTTCAGGAGATGATGACTGCAGTGGCCGCGCTTACCGGGTCAAAAGAAAGCTCGGAGGCATCATCAGAGCAGCGTCATGAACAAGAAATTGACGCTGACTACCTATGCAGAGTCCTCGAAAAGAAAGACAAAGAAGCCGCAGAGCAAGCGGCTAACATAAAACAAATGGCGCTTCTCGTCCAAGATATGGTAGGGATGATGATCCAGCAAGATCCTCCTGCTGAAGATCCCCCGATTGTCCTTGAAGATGACAAAGGAGAGACATCGAATCCTCCTCCGGCTCTTTCAGCAGCCAAGGAGGAAACCATTTCCAAAGCTGCACTGGACGACTATATTGCTCAACAAATACGAGTTCACCAAGCAACTGAGGCAGCCGGTCAAGTTGTCAAAACGGGGCGACCCTATCCGGGCTGGTATGACCAAATCAGTTACCCGCCGGGATATACGGTCCCAAAATTCTATGTGTACAAGGGGACAGGGAATCCACATCAGCATGTCGCTCAATTCAGAGCCTTATGCGGCAACACTGGAGGCGACGACAAACTGTTGCTTCGCCAATTCGTCGGCAGCTTAGCAGAAACGGCCTTTGAATGGTACTCGGAGCTTCCCAACGACTCTGTCAAAACATTTGCAGAGATGGAGCTGCTGTTTACACAGAGATTTGCAAGCGCTAGCGAGCGCACCCCGATTACTGCATTAATTAACGCTAGGGTAAAGCCAGGAGAAACTTGGGTCCAATATGCGATACGGTGGCATAATCTATGGTCAAAATGCGAGCAGCGCATCGAAGAAGCTCCTGCCGTGGGCATGTTCGTGGGTACTCTAGACCCTCATGCAACTATTTCACAGTTCATGATGTTCTTCAAGCCGACCACCTTCCAGGCCTTGATTGACAAGCTGGCCCAAATGGACCAGGTGGGCCATAGACCTTCCTCTTTAAAGACAGAGCCTTGGAATGAAAAGGGCAAAGGGAAAGCAACCTTCGTTGCCAATACTCAGCAACGGCCGAGCAACTTAAAGCCGGTCGTTCGCCAAAACAATGTGCGTCCACGCCCATCCCTCGAGGAGAGACTAGGACGTCCTTACTCGTTTCCTCAGAATAAAACGAGGAGATTGTTCGAGCTGGCAGTGCGCAACAGACTCATCAACCTGCCGAGTTCGAAACGTCCGTTGCAGCCAGGCGATGTCAACGATCCAAATTACTGCCCTTACCACCGAGCGGTAAGCCATCCAATCGAAGATTGCTTTGTCTTTAAGAGATGGATCGAGGATCAGTACCAACAAGGCAAGTTCGCGTTATCCGAAAACTGGAAGGTGAACCCGCCACAGCCTCACACTCCTAAGAAGACGGACACATCGCGGGCATCATGTTCTTTCGTAGAAAAGACTCCATGGGAGGTCGCTCTTTCAGCCAAGACGAAAAGAATGCTGAAAGATCTCCAAACATGCCCGGCAATCAGGTCGAAGAATCCGCTGGAACCCGAGATTATCGAGGGAATGCTGAAGCCGCGCCCAATTCCAAAAACGGGTGGTGATAGTCAAAGCGCTCACACCCAGCCGTCAAAATCTTCGAAGAAGAAGACCAAAAAGCCCGTGAAGCCTGGTGAAAAGCGTACGGACTTGCAAAAACGGATTGATGCGTTGGAAGAATATAATCAGAAGGCGCGGACCCCAGTCACACTCTAAGAATTTCTCAGTCACGTCCTTGAGGACGGAGATGATGACAATGGAGAAGACTCGTCGGATGAATCTGAAGATTATGTGGCAAGCTGCCATGTGATCTCTTACTCATCAATAAATGACAAAGAAGCTCTTTACACAGGGAAGCTGGGGGCAGATCCTGAGCCAGAACTTCTAAGACCATCAGACGAAATGATTGATGCATTCCTGAACGAAGCCCGTCTTAAAAGCAAAGCTGATCGAGAGCGCGAGATGGCCATATTCGAGAAAGCCAAACGCCGGCGACTAGATGAGAGGGTCGAAACACTCCCATCGGATCAAAGTACACCCGACGCAAATGAAAGCAGGATCATGACAAGGAAACGATTCGCCAAAGCCATATCGATGGGGATGAGACTGCCCTCTTTCAGAGAAAATTCTCCCGGTGGTATACATCTTGATGAAACAGACGTACATCCTAACTTCTGCTTATATCATCAGAAGATTGCACATCCTACTAAAGACTGCAACTCCTTTAAGTGTTGGTGGCAAGGGTATGTCGCTCACAGGCAACACTTCAATAGGACAAAGCGTGAAGCTCGTAGACAGCGGAAAAATGCGACAGATGGGCGTAAAAGAATTGCCGGCAATTGTCATAGGGTTGATCCCGGGGGATCGCGAGTTCTCACCTTCGGGAGCGACTCCGACGAAAAAGTAGCCCACGGTCCTCTCTTCAAGGAATCCATCTCTGAAACGAAAGAATTGAGGAATTGCGAGAACATTCAGCTGCGCAATCGCACGCTACTCGAAAAGAATCTCGGACCCGCAAACAAGGGATCAAACAAAAGGGATAAGGGGAATGGAAAAGCGACCTCCGTCGTCAATGCTCAACAACAGCCGAGTGACCCGAAACCGTTTGGTCGTCAAAACAACAAGCCGCGATACCTCAATGAGAAGTTGAAACGTCCTTACTCGTTTCCCAGAGATAAAACAAAGAGACTGTTTGAGCTAGCGGTGCGCAGCGGGCTCATCACTCTGCCGGATCCAAAACGTCCGTTGCAGCCAGGTGACGTTGACAATCCTAACTATTGTCCCTACCACAGAGTAATGGGTCACCCACTCGAAAATTGCTATGTCTTCAAAGGCTGGATTAAGGATGAATACCAACAGGGCAAATTCGCGTTGTCTGACAACTGGAAGGTGAGCCCGCCACAACCACATGCTCCGAAAAAGATGGACATGCCGGGTGCATCGTGCTCTTTCATAGAGAAAGCCCCATAGACCGAAAAGTCAGTAAACTAGAGATTCGCCTCAAATACGGCGACGGTGGACCACTATATCCTAAAACTGGCGTCGGACCGAAACGTCCCTAAACTAACGACGGACCGCAATGTCCTAAAACTTGCAAATGACCGAAACGTCGTTAAACTACTATCAACCCGCGGCATACTCAGGCCGGCGTGGTAAAAAAAAAACGGTATGTCCATAAGCAAAATGGGCACGGATGAAAACCCGAAAGGGCTCCGTGAGTAAAAACAGCAGGGCTACCGGCAAGTGTTTGTGAAAACCCGAAAGGGCGCAACCTCGTTTAAAAAAAAAGAATTTAAAAAAAACGGTATGTCCATAAGCAAAATGGGCACGGATGAAAACCCGAAAGGGCTCCGTGAGTAAAAACAGCAGGGCTACCGGCGAGTGTTTGTGAAAACCCGAAAGGGCGCAACCTCGTTAAAACACTTACAGGGTCCTCTCGACCTTGTAAGGAGAAACCACCCGTGTGAGATCCTTACGACTCACAAGGGAGCAACACACTTAGGGATCCTCACGATTCCTAAGGAGAAATTACACTTGAGAGATCCTCACGACTCGTAAGGAGAACTCTCTTATAGGACCCTCACGGCTCATAAGATTTGAAAGTCTTAAGTTACAGAAACCTTAACCTGTTCTTAAGCAACCCCCACAACCTTCGATATTGCCCTACAAGCGGCTCATACTGACCCTTGTATACAATCCACGGGCGCGAATAAATATTTCCCTAACAAAGTCCCATCCGTGACTAGGGATATGCTTGTACAGCAAAAAACACTTGTAAGTCCTCTCGATTTATAAGGAGAAAACCCTTTTGTAAGATCCTTACGACTTACAAGAGAACATGCACTTAGGAATCCTCACGATTCCCAAGGAGAAAACACACCTACAAGATCCTCACGACTTGTAGGGAGAAATACCTTTGTGATACCCTTACGGCTCATGAAGTCAAAAGCCTTAGCCGACAGGACCCTTAACCCTGTTTACTAAGCCACCTTTGTTCAACATTGACAGAGGCAAATGATGATTCGCTCCTGGCAATATCCCAGTTGCAGCGATGCTGATGCCTAAACCGGTATCAAATTCCAAGCCCTTTCAAGGCAAATGATGATTCGCTCCTGGCAATATCCCAGTTGCAGCGATGCTGATGCCTAAACCGGTATCAAATTCCAAGTCCTTTCATGGCAAATGATGATTCGCTCCTGGCAATATTCCAGTCGCAGCGATGCTGATGCCAAGATTGGTATCAGATCCCAAATCCCCTACTCGCGAAAAGAAAAATCAGCGAGCCAAAAAAAGAAGAAAAGAAATGCATACGAAATAGCCGAAATGATGGGGCAACTTGCAAACAAAATCAGCAAGTAAAAATGTATACATCCAAAACAGCCGAAATGATTGGGCAACTCGCAATAAAAAGCAGCGAGTAAAAAGAAAAATAGTCGAAATGATTGGGCACCGCGAAAAATAGCCGACATGATTGGGCAATCGCGATTTTCGCGATATAAAAAGCTGAAATGATAGAGCGTCGCGGAAAGAATAAAAAAAATGAATGATGAAAAAATGAAATTTTTGCCCTACAGGTGAGATCACACCGATCCCTGTATACAATCCAGGGGCACAAACAGATAGGGAACCATACCTTCCCAACAGGCTCCATCAGAAAGCGAAGCCAAATCTCGACGGTTCATAGACAACCTAGAGGCAATCTCGACATTTGTCACAATATTACAGACACGATGTCAACAAATGAAGCAAACGAAGATCCCGAGCTTCAGGGTCTCGACGTCAACATTGACAACCTAGAGATCACTAACGGCGTTTCTCCTCACTCCAACCAGATACAGACATGACGTCAACAATCGACCTCAGAGTCGCAACGAAACGGAACCATGGCAAAGTCCCTAGTTCCAAATTTCAATGGCCACATCTGCCGCCCGAAGACCAACAACGGTGGGCCTCCTCATTCCAACAGGACACAGATGTTACACCATCAAGCGGAGCAATGGTAAAATCCCAGCTTCATCTCAGCATTCGTCTCGTTACAGCAGACGAGATGTCAACGACGACGTTCCTCCGCAGTCCAGCAGGATGCAGATTCAACGTCAACGAAAGACCCCATGGTCGAAACAAAGCGGAGTGACGGCAAAATCCCAGCTCCACCTCAGCATTCGTCTCGATACAGCAGACGCAATGTCAACAATGGCGTTCCTTCACAGTCCAACAGGATGCAGAAGCAACATCAACAAAAGTCCTCATGGTGGAAACAAAGCGGAGTGACGGCAAAATCCCAACTTCACCTCAACATTCGTCTCGATACAGCAGATGAAATGTCATCCCAGCGTTCTTCCCCCAGCAGGATTCGGACACGCCAAAGCAAATGAAGCAAAGGCCAAATTCTTAGCTTCAGGGTCTTGACGGCAACTCATATAAAGCCTGAAAGACAATCGGAGATCATCTCACACCAGCGCGGAGTGGTCACCAACTCGACGATCGTCTCGATACAGCAGATGAAATGTCACCCCAGCGTTCTTCCCCCAGCAGGATTCGGACGCGCCAAAGCAAATGAAGCGAAGGCCAAATTCCTAGCTTCAACGTCTTGACGGTAACTCATATAAAACCGAAAAGACAATCAGAGATCATCCCACATGGAGTGGTCACCACCATGACATTCGTCTCGATACAGAGGACGCGATGCCAGCAAATGAAGCGAAGGCCAAATTCCTAGCTTCATGCGTCTTAACGGTAACTCATATAAAACCGGAAAGACAATCAGAGACCATCCCACATGGAGTGGTCACCACCACAACATTCGTCTCGATACAGCGGACGCAATGCCAGCAAACGAAGCGAAGGCTAAATTCCTAGCTTCAGGGTCTTAACGGCAAGTCATATAAAGCCTGAAAGACAATCGGAGATCATCTCGAACCAGTGCGGAGTGGTCACCACCTCGACGTTCGTCTCGATATAGCATACGCAACATCACCAAAAGGAGCCACGGCAAAATCCCTAGTTCCAAACCTCGACGGTTCACCAGCAACCTAGAGACAACCATGACATTCGTCTCGATACAGAGGACGCGATGCCAGCAAACGAAGCGAAGGCCAAATTCCTAGCTTCATGCGTCTTAACGGCAAGTCATATAAAGCCTGAAAGACAATCGGAGATTATCTCGCACCAGTGCGGAGTGGTCACCACCTCGACGTTCGTCTCGATACAGCAAACGCAACATCACTAAAAGGAGCCACGGCAAAATCCCTAGTTCCAAACCTCGACGGTTCACCAGCAACCTAGAGACAACCATGACATTCGTTTCGATACAGAGGACGCGATGCCAGCAAACGAAGCGAAGGCCAAATCCTAGCTTCATTCGTCTTAACGGCAAGTCATATAAAGCCTGAAAGACAATCGGAGATTATCTCACACCAGTGCGGAGTGGTCACCACCTCGACGTTCGTCTCGATACAGCAGACGCAACATCACCAAAAGGAGCCACGGCAAAATCTCTAGTTCCAAATCTCGACGGTTCACCAGTAACCTAGAGACAACCATGACATTCGTCTTGATACAGAGGACGCGATGCCAGCAAATGAAGCGAATGCCAAATTCCTAGCTTCATGCGTCTTAACGGCAAGTCATATAAAGCCTGAAAGACAATCGGAGATTATCTCGCACCAGTGCGGAGTGGTCACCACCTCGACGTTCGTCTCGATACAGCAGACGCAACATCACCAAAAAGAGCCACGACAATATCCCTAGTTCCAAACCTCGACGGTTCACCAGCAACCTAGAGACAACCACGACATTCATCTCGATACAGAGGACGCAATGCCAGCAAACGAAGCAAAGGCCAAATTCCTAGCTTCAGGGTCTTAACGGCAAGTCATATAAAGCCTGAAAGACTATCGGAGATCATCCCACACCAGCACGGAGTGGTTATGACTCATCGGGGCTCTCCAAAATGAGCCTAACCTCAAGTAAAAAGCGGCATGGCAAATTCCTAACGCTTGCTTTTCCGACGGTCAAATTGCTTAGGAAGATTGCTTGAAGACGTCTTGTCCAGCCCCCGAAGGGATCAGAGACACGACAGTCGCAGGGCTACTCGAACAGCACGATTTCCTATCGAGGAATATATCAGCTGATGCGACGGTACGACGGCCAAAACCCTGAGTGCCACAGACCCTAACGGACTTCTGTTGTAAAGAGCAGAGGTTAACTGTGACGTTAGGATATTCTTGCGAGATCTGCTCGATCCGTTTCAACTCGTGAGGAAATTGATGTCTTTGCGAGAACTTCTCGATTCGTCTCGACTCGTGAGATAAAACCTTAGGCAGTAGGGATTAAAAAAAACCTGTTTCCTAAGCACTGGGGCCCTGCAAGGCGATCCAAAACGGTCTCTTGCATACTATCCACGGGTCACACTCTCCAAAGTCGAATCTCGACAAGGAGGGAAACAACCGCTTACGGATCCTCTCGACTCGTAAGAGGGAAAATTCTCTTATAAGATCCTTACGACTTATGAGAGAAAACACACTTAGGAGTCCTCACGACCCCTAAGGAGAAAATACACCTGCGGGATCCTCTCGACTCGTAAGGAGAAAAGTCTTTATGAGACCCTCACGGCTCATAAAGTTGAAAAGTCTTAGGTGGCAGATCCTAACCCTGTCTCCTAAGCCATCACCGCCCTACAAAGTGGTCAAGATGGACCATTTATGAGCCACACTCGCCAAAGCTACATGCCACTGAAATGGAAAAGCTACTCATGAGCATATAAACTACTTCACGCCAGAGTAAGATATAAAGAGATAGAAGGGTGCAGCTCATGGAGTTAAAGGTTTGGAACTATATCTCTTAAGAGTCGAGATTTGACTCAATGATAAAAGACGACGCTTGTGTCCGCTTGTTATCTTCTCAGATAAAAATTTTGAAAGTAATATACCAACCCGAAACTGATCATACGCTATGCATTACTTTGTACTACTTCACCCACGTATATACTTACGTATGCAAAGTAGTGGGGGGCATTTGTTCCCGCCAAAAATTTCTGCGCAGAAGAGTCCAAAGTATCAAATGGCAGCGATACGCTTAAGGAAATGCGAACCAATATCTTCCGGCCTGTAATTTGATAAGTTCCCGAAGGAGGAACTATTAAATTCTGATGGTATTGGAAGCATCTCGAAAAACCCTTCGATTTGATATATTATGGGCCTCATAATTCATCCGGGATCAAAAGTTATGAGGCATCACGTATCCACACATGATGGACCTTTAAGAACCCGCTGAAAGACTTAAAAGATACAATAAAAACTCAGTAAAGACCCCAATGAGGCATCACGTGCAGACACGTGATGGGATTTTAAGGCCTCTAAAATAATGAATAGAATTAAATTCTAAAATCTGTTCCCTGATTAAAAATCAGGAATCACGTGCTCACACGTGACCAATGGTCACGTGTTGACACGTGATGGTTAAAACTGAAGCGTAAACAAACAGCTGAAGGAAATACCTCAATGAGGTGTCACGTGCTCACACGTGACTAATGGTCACGTGTTGACACGTGATGGTTACAACTGAAGCGTGAATGAACGCTGAGAAGAGGACTCAATCGGGGGTCACGTGCTCACACGTGACCAAGGGTCACGTGTCAGCACGTGACTGGCTTCGAAAGCCTTACAGTTAATAGAATTAAATTCTAAAAAAGTCTCTAAATCTTTCCAAATGGAAAATGATTATGGGGACCGTTGGATTAAAGATCCAAGGGTGATTAAATATCACCAATTTATAGAAAGATCTTGGACTTGGAAAGATTTCCCCCATAAATCTGACCAAGATAACAAATGGATATCTTTGGATTTAAAATCCAATGGTGAATAAAATTCACTTAACAATCTAAAGGCCCAGATTAATGATGAATGCAAATCAAATCTCTCAACATACAAATCAAATCTCTTAATGAGAGATTTGCTAAACAAATTGATTCTCTTCCTTCTCCTATAAATAGGAGCCAAGAAAAGAAGAGAAGGGGGGATCGACTTTTTTGAGAGAAAAACAGAGGGAGGAGAATTTAATTCTCAAAAGAAAAGAAAAGCAAAGAGAGGAGAATTTAATTCTCTGCAAAAGAAAAACTATAGGTAAGAAAAGAGAGGCTTCAAAAGAGAATTTAATTCTCAAAAGAGTTTAACTCTTATTTAAAGAAAAGAACTTAGTTCTTCTTCTAGTTGAAGATCTGTACAGAGCACATCTCCCCATAGGATGAGAATTTAATTCTCATCGGGTCGAGATCCTGCCATGCAGATCCTAAACTTAGAAGGGGAATTAAGTTTTGAGAATTTAATTCTCCCAAACTCACAGGAATTTAATTCCTCCTAAAATGAAACCGGGGTTTAACCCTAATCAAGAATTTAATTCTTTTACATATCTGGGAATTTAATTCCTTTAAAAAGAAATTAGGGTTTTACCCTAAATAAGAATTTAATTCTTTCACAATAGGAATTTAATTCCTCCAAAACAAAAATTAGGGTTTTACCCTAAATAAGAATTTAATTCTTAAAGATAAGGAGACTTAAAAGATCTCTGTGCATGAAAAGACAAAGGTCACGTGACCCCTGAACAGATCCCCCAAAAATGAGAAGAGGAAAGCTTTGAGGCAATGCCTCACGTGTTCCCACGTGACCCTCATTATATATGGAACAAAAGCAAAGGCAGAAACAATTATGGGCGCTCTCACGTGTTACCACGTGACCCCTAATAAATGTTCTAATAAATCAGGGCATGATTATACATCACGTGCCCACACGTGATGGCTATGAAAGTTAAAAGTGTTTAACACTTGTTTGCAGAACAAAATAAAGGGGATCTGGCCCCACTTTTTGATGCCATCACGTGCTCCCACGTGACTCCCAAAACGCAGAAAGAAAGATCAATGGAAATGAAGGCTTTGGGCGCTCTCACGTGTTTACCACGTGACCCCTTAGCAAACGTTCTAACAGTCAGCGCATAAATCCCCATCACGTGTCAACACGTGATGCTCGAAATAAAAAGGAAAAGTGTTTAACACTTATTCGCAGATTTGAGGATAAAACAAAAGGAGATCTGGCTCCACATTTAGGGCGCCCTCACGTGTCCCCATGTGACCCCTAACAAATCCCTTTAATATCTAATGGATGGATGCCTATCACGTTCCCACACGTGATGGCCAGGAAATTAAAAGTGTTAAACACTTACCTGCAGAATAAAATAAGGGAAATCAGGGTGCTCTCACGTGTCCACACGTGACCCCTCTCTCCTTAGTGTTTAACACTAATCTGAAGACTTTGTTCCCAGTGTTTAACACTGATTTGCTTTAGTGTTTAACACTAATTTGAAATCTCTGATTACCAGTGTTTAACACTGATTTGCTTTAGTGTTTAACACTAATTTGAAAGCCCTGTTGCTAGTGTTTAACACTGGTTATCTTTTAGTGTTTAACACTAACTTGCTAATCTTATTCCCAGTATTCAACACTGTTGGTCTTTAGTGTTTAACACTAGCTTTAGCCCAATTGGCTAAGTTTCTAGAGGCAAAGCCTCTCCTTCAATGGACCAACAGAGGGCCAATATTTCAAACATAGTTGGACTTAGCCCAAACTGGCCATAAGTCCTCAAATCATCTTGAACTGAGCACATCTGCTCTTTCAACCAACTCATTGGTTTAAGGGTACATCTCGGAACTCCTCTGATATTTGTCGTTGTAATCCTTCAACGTCTTCAGAGAGGTGACGGGTCCCGACAACCACACATCAACACGAACTGTGGGGTCCTTAAACTCATGGACTTATGCGTCCCTAAACCAAGATATGGAATGTGGGGTCCTTAAACCCGTGGACTTATGCGTCCTTAAACTAACGGACTAATGCGTCCTTAAACACACCCATATGGACTGTGGGGTCCTTAAACCCATGGACTTATGCGTCCTTAAACTACCTATGGACCGCAATGTCCTTAAACTACCCATGGACCACTATGTCCCTAAACTGGAGATGGACCACTATGTCCCTAAACTGGAACAATAGAGCCCCCAAATGCTCTCTTGTCGGATCTAAACGATCCCGTTAAGTTGATCTTAGTCCCAAACTGGACTAACGTATCATTAACAACCGTTTAAGTTGATCTTAGCCTCAAATATGGCTAACGTATTCTTAAACCTTCAAACAGACTTTAGTCCCAAATTGGACTATGAATCCCCCAAATCAGCTTTGGTTCAAGGGTACATCTCTGAACTCCTCTGACACATGTCGTTGTAATCATTCAACGTCGTCAGAGAGGTGACGGGTCCCGACGACCATACATGCAATGGACCACCATGTCTCTAAACTGGAACAATAGAGCCCAAACGCTCTTTTGTCGGATCTAAACGATCCTGTTAAGTTGATCTTAGTCTCAAATCGGACTAACGTATCCTTAACAAACGTTTGAGTCGATCTTAGTCTCAAATATGGCTAACGTATCCTCAAACCAAAACCACAAACCCAAATCTAAGTAAACACAGATTTGGATTAATCCACGTCCTACGGGCGACTACATAAATTAGTCTCCGTATACAATCCACGGGCAACCACAAACAAAACAAACACCCACGACACGAAGTGACCAGCTGGAGAAGGAGAAAGTTGTTACCGCGATGCGGTAGCGTAATTAACTGCAGGGGCTTGCGCCTGCAGGGAAGAGCGTCCCCACAATCAAAAACCCCTCAACGAAGGGGAATCTGACGAAGTTTGCTACATCGGACGCATCCGTTTAAACCTCCGATACATGGTGCCATAAATCAACTTGGCATCTTCGGAGAGGTGGACGGATAGCACCAATTAGCATCTGCCCCGAATCTCAGGCGAGGCATTCCATGTCTCGGCTGCCATTCGGAGGGGAACACGCGATACCTGAAGCAGCCATCCCAAAGCGGATAGCCATCCTAGCCCAAGCGGACGAAATCATTGGAAAGGCTTCTCCTGACAAGAAGTCAGTCTTCACAAGGCTGGCCACTCCGGCTCCCGCTCCAGGCGAAGTCACCTCTGCCCAGAAATCTGTATTCGATAGGTTGGACATTACTTCTCAGCGAACCTCAGTCTTCAAATGGCTGGCACCGACGACAACCCTCCGTCAAGACAGGGGGCATGACGAAGTCACCCCTATAGCTGAACCAACTCCATCCGCTCGACACGCTCGACGTTGCCACTGGCGCCGAGTAAGGAAGGCTGGGGGAAACTCCCCTTCTAGGCTAACTCCACCAGCTCCTATGGTGGAAATCAATGTTGTTGTTCCAACTGGGCACAGCTTTGAACTGCTTAGGAGGGTTCGCAAGAACTCTCCGACTGCCGTGCTGAAGAGATCTCCTCCACCTATGGAGATTACTACAGAAAAGAAGCCGGAGCAGCCCCATAAGTGGCTGTCCTCCAAAATTTATAAAGTATGGCGACAGGTCCAGGAATCGGTGATTAAACAGGATTACTCTCGCCGGCCAAAGAAGCTCAAACCTTAACAAGAAAAGAGCCATCTCGAGCTACCACAGAAGACATCATCCGTCTGGGTGCTCGCTGCAACGACTCATTCCACCTCAACTACTCACAAGAGAAGGAGGCCAGAGAAAGCCCCCGTGAATGCGACAAGCCGCAAGGATGTCGAATCTAAATGCCCTAAGTCTGGGGGCATGATGGTGCATACTGTTTATATGGCTTCCGGAAAAGAGGAAAGCCGTGCTTCTACGGGTCATCGAACGCTTACCCGATCGATAACGAAGGCTCAAGAACAACAACAACAACAACAGAAACTTCAGGAGATGCTGATTGCAATGGCCGCACTCACTGGGCTAAAAGAAAATCCAGAAATCTCGGAGCAGCGTCGGGAACAAGAAACTGATACCGAGTTCCTCCGAAGAATGCTCGAGAGGAAAGAAAAAGAGGCTGCGGAATAGGCAGCCAATATAAAACAAATGGCTCTTTTGTTCCAAGACATGGCTGGGATGATGTTACAGCCGGAACCTCTAGCTGGAGACCCCTCGATCATCATTGAAGACGACAGAGGGGAGACATCGAACCCTCCTCCGGCTCTTTCAGCAGCCAAAGAGGAAACCGTCTCTAAAGCCACTCTGGATGACTACATTGCTCAGCAAATACGAGCTCACCAGGCAAATGAAGCGGCCGACCAAATTGTTAAAACTGGGAGACCATATCCAGGCTGGTATGACCAAATAAAATACCCGCCGGGATATATGATTCCTAAATTTCATGTATATAAAGGGACAGGAAATCCGCATCAGCACGTCGCTCAATTTAGGGCTCTATGTGGCAACACCGGGGGTGATGATAAACTTCTGCTCCGCCAGTTTGTTGGTAGATTGTCGGAGACAGCATTCGAGTGGTATTTTGAACTTCCAAACGACTCTGTCAAGACATTTGCGGAGATAGAACTGCTGTTTACGCAGAGATTCGCGAGCGCTAGCGAGCGTACCCCGATCACCGCATTAATTAACGCCAGGGTGAAGCCAGGTGAAACTTGGGTACAATACGCAATATGGTGGCGAAATTTATGGTCAAAATTTGAGCAGCGCATCGAGGAAGCGCCGGCAGTGGGCATGTTCGTGGGCACTCTGGACCCTCAGGCAACTATTTCCCAATTCATGATGTTTTTCAAGCCGACCACGTTCCAGGCCTTGATTGACAAACTGGCCCAAATGGACCAGATGGGTCATAGACCATCTCCTCCAAAGCCGGAGCCGCGGAACGAAAAGGGTAAAGGGAAAGCAACATTCGTTGTGAATACTCAACAGCAGCCCAGTGGCCCAAAACTAACGGATCGCCTAGAGGAAAGACGGCGATACTATAATGAGAAAATGAAGCGTCCTTATTCGTCCCCCCGGGACAAAACGAAGAGACTGTTCGAACTGGCGATGCGCAACCAAAATGAACGTTGCAACCCGGCGAGGTTAATAATCCCAATTATTGCCACTACCATCAAACGGTAAGCCATCCAATTGAGGATTGCTTCGTCTTTAAAGGTTAGATTGAAGATCAATACCAACAGGGCAAATTTGCCCTATCTGAGAATTGGAAGGTGAACCCCACCACAACCATACGCTCCTAAGAAGACGGACACACCGGAGGCATCATGTTCTTTCGTAGAAGAAGCTCCGTGGGAGATCGCTCTTTCAGCCAAGACAAAAAGAATGCTGAAGGATCTCCAAACATGCCCGGCGATAAGGTGGAAGAATCCGCTGGAACCCGAGATTATCAAGGGAATGCTGAAACCGCGCCCAACTCCAAAGATTGGTGGTTATAGCCAAAGCGCTCACACCCAGCCATCAAAGTCTTCGAAGAAGAAGAAGAAGACCAAAAAGCCCGTGAAGCCTGGTGACAAGCGCACATACCTGCAAAAAAAGATTGACGCGCTAGAAGAATATAACCAGAAGGCGCGGACCCCAGTCACACTCCAAGAATTTCTCAGCCACGCCCTTGAGGACAGAGATGATGACAATGGAGAAGACTCGTCGGATGAATCTGACGATTATGTGGCAAGTTGCCATATGATCTCTCACTCGTCGATAGACAATGAAGAAGCTCCTTACACAAAGAAACTGGGGGCAGACCCTGAGCCGCAACTTCTAGGGCCATCAGACGAAATGATTGATGCATTCTTGGACGAAGCTCTTCTGAAAAGCAAAGCCGATCGAGAGCGTGAGATGGCTATATTCGAAAAAGCCAAACGCCGGAAACTGGACGAAAGGGTTGAAACACCCCCGCCAGATCAAAGTACATTCGCCTAAAATAAAAGCAGATTCAAGACGAGAAAGAGGTTCGCCAAAGCCATGTCGATGGGAATGAAGTTGTCACCCTCCGAAAGGAACGCTCTTAGTAAAGGGGAAATACATCCTAGCTACTGCTTATATCATAGAAAGATTGTACACCCCACCGAAGAGTGCAACGCTTTTAAAGGATGGTGGCAGGGATATGTTGCTCACCGGCAACATTTCAAGCGAATGAAACGCAAAACTCGTCGGGAGCAAAGAAATACGACCGAGGAGCGTAAAAGAACTACCGGCAGCTGTCACATGGTCGACGCTGGGGGACCGCAAGTTCTCACCTTCGGGAGCGACTCTGACGAAGAAATGACTCTTGGCCCTCTCTTTAAAAAGTCCACCTCGGGAAAAGAGGAAGACCTGTGAAAATATTCAGCTGCGCAATCATACGCTGGCCGAAAAGAATCTTGGGCCCGCAAATAGAAGAGATAAGGGAAAGAAAAGGTCCCTGAGGATATCAACTTTGATGACCAAGCCGTCGAAGAAAGACCCACCAAAGCAAAGTAAGGTGGACTACAACGTTCTGACACACTTGAGAAAGCTACCTTCGCAGCTAAGTATTCTCGATGCCCTTCTGCTATCCAAAGAGGCGAGAGATTCTTTAATCAAGGCACTGCAAGAGCCCGACCAATTTCAAGCTTTCCTCACCGAAGAAAAGCTGAAGGACAAGCTGGAAGAAGTGCATACGGCCGATATCACTTTCGGCGATGAAGATCTCCTCCTTGGGACATGCGAGCATAACCGTCCCCTTTACGTCTCTGGATACTGTCATGATATCAAGATAGGCAAAATCCTGATTGACAATGGGTCTTCCGTCAATCTCTTCAACGTGAGAGTGTTGAAGGAAATTTGTATGAGCGTTCAGCACCTCGCTCACGATAAAATCACCATCTCCGGATTTGACTCCCAATCATCACGAACGCTTGGGTCTGTAATATTGACACTACGCTTTCGGCTGCTTGTCACAGACATTAAGTTTCATGTCATTGACGCCAAGACATGCTACAATACTTTGCTCGGCAGGCCTTGGTTACTCGAGTACAACATTATCCCTTCTACACAACATCAGTGTATGAAGTATTTCAAGGATGGTCTCAAGTATACCGTAACAGGGGAGCTGAACCCATTCTCCATGAATGAAGTTCGAAAGTACGAAGATGCAAAATACTTCTTACCAGATTTTGAGGACACGGAAAGATGTCACAAACCGAAGAACAAAGCTATCACCACTATTCCGGTCTTCGGAAGTGATACCGAGGAAGAAGAAGAGATAGTTTATTCAGGTCCGCCCCAGTACAACAAGCCGGGACTGTCCACTCCTATGTTGATCTTCGGTAGTGACTCGGAAGATGAAGTCAATGCCGTATTTTCTGTTCGGCCATTAATTCAAGCCTTTGCTGATAATGGTCGAAGTTTGAAAATTGCCATGGTTCCACGAGAGCATTATAAAGAGCTCGATGCACTTGAAACTTATAGTGTGCAAGAACTGCAGACATTCTACGTCCCTCCCAGGTGAAAGGGTGAAAAGGCGATCTTATTTTATCAATCCACGGAAACCAAAATGGAGAAAGAAATTTGGCATGGTGCGGATTCTACGCTCGACAGGCTCCAGCCCATCCGTCTGCCTAGATATTACACAGAAGGCTTGAAAAGGCTATTGAAGAGCCAAAGGGTACCCTTCAGACAGACTGCTCGACAAGCTCGGCTCTACAACAGGATCTGGGACGTCCCCGGAACTCAGCGAAAGTTGCCCAACGGGAGAATGGAAACGGTCGGGCTTGGATATGTCCAATCCAAGAAACGGGAACGAGTCCATGGTAGCTACGTCATACATGGCTTCGATGAAGAAGGAGACACCCGGTTAAAAGACGCTGACCCTGAACCAAAACGAGATCCTGCCATCAAAATGCTGAATCCGTCGTTTGAAGAACGGATGGACAAGCTAATAAGGGAAACGGGTCAAAAGGTCCGAGACGACCATAACCGCGAAATGGCCATTTACGAGAAAGCCAGGACGCAGCGCCTCCTTCAACAGGCCGCGGAGAATGACAATGCTCCTCGTCGCCAGCCCATTATACAAAAGACCCGGCGCAGAGGCAAAAATAAACCAAAGAACGGAAAAAACGTTCGACAGCAGCCCAGCGAGTCTAGAATGCCACGCGAGCAAGGGTCGAGCAGCCGGGATCCGTCCCTTATAAAGAAGATGGGTCGAGAATATTCTTTTCCCCAAAATAAGACAAAGAAGATATTCGATCTCGTCGTAAAGCATCAGATGATGACACTACCGGAGTCCAAGCACCCTGAGCAAGCGAACGAGGTCTCTCACACAGACTATTGCTTCTATCACCAAGCAATAGGGCATCCTCTCGAAGACTGCTTCACCTTCAATAACTGGGTCGAAGACCAATATCAACAAGGCAGGTTCGCTCTATCCAGCAGTTGGAGGGTAAGCCCGCCACAGAAGCATGAACCGAAAGCGATGCGTATAGAAAGAGTAGAACCAGATCAACATCGATCTTGGAAACGATCTCGTACCTGCCACGTGACAACACTGACAGAAGAAGAGCCTGAGAATACAGATGACCTCCCCTGGTGCTTCGAAAACAATGATGACAAGGTAATCTCAGAGTTTCCACCGGCGCCAAAAGAGCTGGAAGATAGAATACATACTACCATAGGTAACCTCAAGAAAATTGATTTGGGGACGGCAAGTGACCCGCGGCCGACGTTCGTCAGTGAGCTGCTGTCTGAAGAAAGGGTGGATACGCTAAAGGACGTGCTCATGCAGCATAGAGATTACTTTGCATGGAACTATTCAGAGATGCCGGGACTTGATCCAGAGATTGTTGTCTACAGGTTGGCGATTTCTACAGACGTCAAACCGATCAAACAAGCGCCAAGAAGAATACGGCTCGAGCTTGAAATGAGCATCAACGCCGAGGTCAAGAAGCTAATCGACTCCGGCTTCATATAAGAGGTTCAATACCCTGACTGGATCGCCAACATCGTCCCGGTGATGAAGAAAAATGGGACGGTGCGCATATGTGTGGACTTTCATGATCTCAATAAGGCCTGCCCGAAGGACGACTTCCCAGTACCAGTCACTGAGCTGATGATAGATAACACATCCACTCACGAAGTCTTCTCTTTCATGGACGGCTCATCAGGATACAATCAGATAAAGATGCATCCTGAGGACCAGAAGCATACTGCTTTTTGGACCCCTTTGGGCATATTTTGCTACAAGGTGATGCCGTTCGGTCTAAAGAACGCTGGTGACACCTATCAGAGGGCCATGACGAGGATTTTCGATGACCTCATAGACGAAATCGTCGAATGCTATATCGACGACCTCGTAGATAAAAGCAAATCATACGAGGAACATCTAGAGTATCTGAAGATCGTGTTCCAGCGCCTTCGGAAATACAACTTGAAGATGAACCCTCTCAAATGTGCGTTCGGAGTTTCCTCAGGAAAGTTCCTGGGATTCATCGTCCGACACCGAGGCATCGAGATAGATCCGTCTAGATCAAGACGATCATGGAAATGTCTCCACCAAGGACTCTCAAGCAACAGCAATCTCTCCAAGGGAAGCTCGCGTATTTCCGGTGATTTAAAGCCAATCTCTCAGGCAAGTGTCGTCCTTACAGTCACCTAATGAAGAAGGGAACCCCATTCGTATGGGATCACAAATGCCAAAGCGCACTGGAGAAAATCAAGCAATACCTACAGAATCCCCCAGTGCTGGCCGCTCCCGTTAAAGGAAAACCTCTCGTCCTGTACACAACAGCCCTCAAAGGTTCTTTAGGCGCATTATGGGCACAAGAGAACGATCAAGAGAAAGAAAGAGCTCTCTACTATCTGAGTCGAGTTCTCCTGGGGGCAGAAAGCAACTACTCCCCCATCGAAAAACACTGCCTAGCGTTGATCTTCGCGGTAACGAAGCTCAGACACTACGCATTGGCACATGAGGTCCATCCCATATCAAAGGTGGATCCTCTCAAGTATTTGATGTTGAAAGCCATATTAACAGGACGTCTCGCTAAATGGGCCCTGCTCTTGATGGAGTTCTCAATAACTTATCGACCCCTCAAGACAGTGAAAGGCCAGGCCATCGCCGACTTCCTCGCTGAGCATCCGATACCTGCCGACTCTCCCTTGAACTGCGAATTGCCGGACGAACACGTGTTTGACACGATCGACGGGGAAAGGAGAGAGAATGATACCCGTTGGGAACTCTATTTTGACGGAGCATCTTCCATGAAGAAGCACATGTAAACATGTAAACAGAATGCTCCTTGTGTTTCTACATGTAAACATGTAAACATGAACAAGCGCATTATGGGCACAAACTTGGACCTTGTGTTTCTACGAAACGCATGTCTAAGAACTAAAGAAGTCACATGTAAACAGAATATAGTACGAGTACCAACCCCTCTATCCTCATGGACACTGGACAACATACAATACTCTGTATAAGTCCCCTGAGTCTAATAACTCAAACCCTGTGCGTCGTAAGTTGAAAACTGTACTTATGGTAAAGAAGAATTACACCGCTGTTCAATGCTCCTTACCTAACCATCTATTGATATTGGTAAATGTCATAGACATAATTTTAAAAAGTTATATCTCACTCTATAAAGATAGACGTACAGATATATCAATTTGAAATTGGTTCATAACAACGGATATTCAAAACCAAATATTTACCCAGGCGATTTCCTCAAATATCACCAATTACAACGAATCCCGATATAATGAGGACGATCACCCAATTCCCAATAACTTATTCCCACTCATCATCTCTAAAACCATACAGATATGAGAATCATACCTGGTAAATACATACCCTGGAGCAAGTGTCTAATTAGGAAATCAGTTTTCTATTAACTATGCACAGTGAAACTGAAACATGAAAATGTTTCAAAGGGGTTTCCGGTTATTCCTAGTAATACCTCTTCCATTATCAGATTCACAACTGTAACCGTATATTTCCTTGCCATCTCTCCAAATCCCTTTATATGTCTTTAGTCATTACCTTCTGTACACCCCTTTAGGCCAAATGGTTTTCTTCCTGCTCTACCGTTCGGCACCAGCCTATGGTTTGGAAGAAGACTATCCAATAAGCGTAATGGGTGTACTGTCCTAATCCTAGGAGCACTCGCAACCCGAGAGAAGGTAAAGATAAAAGACAGCTGAATAAACCTTATTCTTATTTCTCCTGAACCAGAATCCATCCCCAAACTGGAACTAGTTCCTTTCGAGTTCGTATATAACCATACGATGGAGTATCCAAATAACTGTGGATCTTCGTAGTGATACGGAGTGTTCTAGAGAAATATAAAGGTGAAGTAGGAGTGGTAATGAAATACTTGGTTTGGTCGTGAATAGCAGTCGCAGTTTACTTTGCCCTCTTTCTAATCCCTTTATTTGTCTTTACTTAATACCTTCTGTACACCTTTTAGGCTAAATGGTTTTCTTCATTCCCTACCGTTCGACACCAGCCTATGGTTTGGAAGAAGACTATCCAATAAGCGTAATAGGTGTACCGTCCTAATCCAAGGAACACTCGCAACCTGAGAGAAGGTAAAAGGAAAAGACAACTGAATAGTCCTATTCGTTTTCTTCAGAACCGGAAACCATCCTCGAATAAATTCCTTCGAGTTCGTATATAACCATACGATGGTTTTATCCAATGGAGGTGGATGTTCGTAGTAATACGGGGTGTTCTGGAGAAAAAGGGTAAAATTAGGAGTGGCAATGAGGTATGCAACTCTGACAATCCAAAAGCCAGTGTTTAAGAAGGTTCGGTCAACTTGGTCACTGAGTCATGGTCAAGGGTCGGGTCATGGTCGCTGCCAAAGAGAGAGAGAAAAGAAACACTCAGTGTGCACTCTAACCTAGATCAGAATGGCTATCAATTTATCTAATCAGGAAACCTCCCTCTGTATCCTCAAATTCTCCTCCAAACCTGAAAGAAGAATTAGTCGGGATCACCCGAGGAGTAAACCAACTCATCAGTGGGAATCGGGATCCAACAATCATCGCATGATAACGTGACGGAATCCACTCACGTTATCACACTCCAGAAGGTATGCACATGCCTGGCAAGTTTCAGTTTCTTTAAAAACTCCCGATGTATGTTTTTACCCCTGGGACCCAAGTGACCTTGACGAATAATCAACATATCAAAAGGTCCTAGTCAAATTCAACCCGTCATTATCTTGATTACGTTAAACCCACCCGCATGACCCTTGACGAATAATCAAAAAAGTCGTACTACTGTCCTAACCAATCCACATATCCATGCGACAGAAAAGCATTACAGAGCTACCGCACACTACGCCTCGGCAAATAGCAACAACAAACGTAGCGCGAATACTAAGCAATACTAATATGAAATGACGGAGGGCTACGGCAGGTTTTTGGCGAAAAACCTTTTAACGTAATGAACTTGATATCGTTGAAGGTACCGGATAGCATTTTATAAAAATATAGTGGCAAAAACCTTTGCTAAAGAGGTCACTCCCGGTGAAGGGATCTCGGCTCTTTCCCCGTAGAATGAGGTGCAGGATATTCCAACTGAATACCACGATGCAAAGTAAAAGGCAATCGGCAATAGTGAAGTTATTACCCTGACGCAAACTTCTGTCCAAGGGGTCACTCCCGGTGAAGGGATCTCGGCCCTTGCCTCGTCGACTGAGGTGCTGGATATTCATAACCGAATACCACTGTGCAAAACAAAAGAGAACGCCTTTGCAATAACAGCTTTTTGAAAAATTTTCCAACAACATCATTATAGGTTTGTTTAGATTGCATTGATCTGAATCAATTAATCACACCACAAAAGAACGAAAATACGATGTACGTATATGCCATCCGCATTCGCCACTGGGTCCCGTCATCACCCGTTAGGTTACTTAACTAACGACAGAGCGGGGACTGGACTAGCGCGGATGCAAAACATATACAACATCTACTAGTATATATATCAATATATAATATTCGCTCAAGGCGTGATAAAAATGCAACATCACAGAAATGTAATAAGCATCACAGAACAATACAGATAATCTGGGATTCCCGGGTTTCATAGAGCCGCTACTGAAACCCGACGTTCCCCTGGTCGTGTGGATAGCCTGTGTCATGAAATCCTAGACCCCTACGGGTGCGGCAAGTTACCCGCCAAAACCTGAAGCGAGGCAGCCCCCTTCAACAACGTGAATGGACCACCCAGCACTTCACGGAATCCGGTAACATGAGCACCCCCCTTGGGTCAACCTGTACCCCCTACGAGTGCGGCGAATAGCCCGCCAATTCTAGAGTGAAGCTCCTTCCATCTCAAATCCATGAGATGTGGGCCTGTTGCCCTCTAGAACCCGGCTGGCCGTGCACCCCACCGCGGGGTAATCCTAGTACAGAAAGTAAAATATACAACGGGTACATCGACTTCAGCCCGGTCGTGCCCCTAAAGAATAATATACAAACAGGCAGTAACGGCAGTCCACATGTCGGACGCTCGCCCCGCAATATCAAATGTGCATATACAACCAAACTGTACTGCCATTGCATCCAGGCTATCCACCACGACAAATCCGCAACATCACAGCACAACACAGAACATCAACGTGAATGTCACGTTCGCAAATCCGTCTAAAAGGGCTATAGCAATTAGACAGGATTTACCAATCAAATGACATTCACGGTCGCAGATATAATGTAAATACTGTGAACTAACATGTTTAAAATTTTCGATCGACTAAATTTCCCGAAGTGGGCCCCAAGCACAACTGTAGCACTCAAAATAAATGTGGGCCCAAACAGAATATACCAGAAAACCTATTTCCAACTCAGAAAACACTGTGCTAAATTTGGTGCATTGAAGAGTCTTTACTGCGGCGGAACCGCGGCTAAAACAGGGGTATGGACGCGGTTCCGCGGCGTTACTGTAGCCACGTGCTACCAAATTTTGTCAGAATTCCTAAAAAAACCCTGCACGAATTTCCGCAATACACCAAATAATTTTTCGAGCACAAATAAAATTCGACAGAAACTGTTAAGTTGGAAATGCAGTTTTTGAAATTTTCGTTCGATCGAAGTTCTAAATACGTTAGAGCAAACTAGTAAAGGTTAATGGCGTGGCTCTGATACCATGTTAGACTACGGTAGCGCCCCGGCCGTCTTTCCGAGGCCAAAATGCGGAAACAAAAACTTTTCTTTAACTAGAAACCGGCGCTACCGCGGACTACAAACCCGGATGGGACCATTAACCTACTACTAGCTAACTAGAGAAAGGGTAGAGAGGCTATACCGAACGATCTGTGTCCTTCGGTCTTCAGCCACCATCCCAAGCTCCTCGAGGCATCTCCGGTCTCGATCTCCTCATCGGAAAGGCACCACATCACCGAGTCTTTTTACGGGCTCCCACCTCTGAACCGAGGCAACTCGGATATGAAGTTGGCTAGCCGACGTGTCCAAGGTTGCTGTAGACTAAGTGTAGGAATCTATGACTCAAGGGGTTAATGGAAGTTGCCACAAAGGAGGTGAAAGAAAAAAACTTTGCAGATCAACTAAAGAATTTTGGTGTAAAATGATATATGAATCTTTTTCACACCCATGAGGGCCCTTCCCATGTAGTGGCCGGCCATGCTCTAAGAAGGGAGAGAGGAGGGAGAAAAAATCATGCAAGAGAGAAAAATGAGTGATCATCATGAAACATGTCACGCCAAAGTCCTTTTCAATCCCATCTCCATAAAGAAAGTAATGATGAACAAAAAAAATCATAGCAAGCTAGAACCATCATGAACCCTCCACCACAAAAAACACCCTCCATTACTAATTGCACATTTGCAAAAAGAACCCCCTCCATCAAAGGAATTTCAGCCAAGAAGGAATGAAGAAAAATGGCCGAAACGGAATGCAAACTGGCAACTTAAAAAAAAACGTTCCCGTAATAAATTACAGGAAAACCCCGCGACTGTATATACATACCCGCATTTGTATTCTGACCGAATACAAATGCAATGAGACAAAATCTACACTGTGTAATACTAGGATCCGGCTTAAACCAAAGCCCGCTAGTATTATCCGTCCGAAACACTACACGTGCACAAGTGCACGCGTACGTTCGAACCCTGCAATAAACCCAAATGGCCTCTACAGCGTTTCGCCCGAAACTTGAGAAACTGTCTGTGGGGGACTCTAAAGACTCGTCAATACTTTGGCTGTGGATTTAACCATTAGCACGTCAGAGGTATAAGCCGTACGTAACGGGCTACCAGGTATTGACCACAAGGGAGGTCGATGAGCGAACTCATCCTGACACCCTACTGAGCCTGTCAGTGACAATATCCGTACAGTCCGGTCCGTTCATCTATGAGTATCGCATGTCGGGCCTAGGGGGCTGGTAAAAGTCAGACCCCCAAAAGCGGTACAAGTCGTGTCGGAGCATAGCCCAGAAAACCCTGAGATACTACTGGAATACCTACCAGTAAATCTTCTACCTCGGCTGAGGGCTTCGTGTAATGGCTCTCCTAGACACAGCGCGATCTCACCCCCAATGCCGGGAGAGACGAAACCCCTGCCGATACGCTCACTTGCCTCCATATGGCTCGGGACTGTACCCAACTAAAACACGTTTGCACGACTCCTTTGAGCCGTGGTAGGGTAGTAATCAAAGTATAGTGGGAACTCACACAAGACAAATGACGATCTCATGTCGATGAACTAACCTGTACACATGTCACCAGGGAACTGCTATCTGACGTCAGGTATAATACCAACTAGCATGTTCCCGGCGAGTCCTGTCCGGTGTACTCATAACCCAATGAGCACCAGTATACATCTTAGGTGAACCAACTGACACCAATGGCTTGTGAGACCGGCCACCGCCCCTTGTCGGGGTCTCGACTGTATACACTAGTCTACTAATGGAGTATCGATGCCCAATCTCGAAACTCCCACGACTAGGGACCTTTTAAGGATGTACTTGTAGACCCCAGCTCCCACGTATATGATCGTCATCATACTGCTGGTAATCAAGCAAGAATCCTAAGGGCTCTATCAACGTGCAATAGTGATCTATACCATCACCTAAAGTAGTACACGATGATAAAGGTAAACCAGATAGTATACTATTTTTCTATCAACGTGTAAAAGTGAACCGCAATGTCATTTAAAGTATGTACACGATGATAAAAACAAACCAGATAGTATACAAACCTTTCGAGTAAGACTATCCTACCGGTATAGGTCCTCTCTCAATCATTGCAATCACGTGCCTGTGATCCAATAATTGACTCTGAGGGCACTATATCCAACAAGATGTGTTTTGGAAGGGAAGATATTTAAGAGGAAAGAGAAAAATGTTTTTTTTAGTGAGAGAGAGCTAAAATAAGGAGGGGGTTATATATTAGGATATTTATGTTATGATATAGGTGAGGATATAACAAGCTTAACCTATATCCTCCTCTCTCTAAAACAAAAACCTCTTTTTAAAACCAAATACCAATATAAATCCCAATTCTCAAGAGAAGGGACTGACGTCTGCCTGCAAAGAATATACGTCAGTCAAAAGAAAATACAGAACCCCAGATGAACTAGAGATGTCAGGTACCGACATCTGTACAGACGTCTATCTGCAAAGAATATACGTCTTCCTGCAATCTGGACAGAAGCATGTTAAAACATCAGACGTCAGCCTACATGGCTACTGACGTTTGTGCAGACGTCAGGTCGGCGATTGCTACGATTTTAGGTTTCGAGATTTAACTCGAAAATCAGGTTTTGAACTATATATTGAATGGATGGACAAGATAATTATAAATATAAATATGTGAATTTTATGGGCTCTTACACTTTCTTCTCCTTGTAAGAATCGCGTCCTCGTGATTCCAGAATGCCTAGACCCTATAGTGTGTGCATGGATAGGGTGTACAGGATATAAGATGAACGAAACATGCATGTTGCCAAGATGCACATTCATGAAGCAAGGGAATATGAAAATTGAGCAAATAAAGTTTAAAGGATATAAAAGAAGTTACCATAAAATTAGAAGGAATCTGATGCAAAGAGATGAGGATAACAAGCTCGCATGCTATCTTCACGCTCCCATATAGACTCACCGGGAGATTGATGTCACCACATAACCCTCAATAGCCGGATAATCTTGTTCTGAATCTTCTTCTCACTCCTATCCAAGATCTCCATGGGCTCTTCGACAACCATAAGGTTCGGTTCTACCGTCAAGTCCGACAAATCTAACACATGGCTCGAATCAAACACATAGACCCGAAGTTGTAATACATGAAATACATTATGAACACCCGCTAACTTGCTCGGCAACTCTAACCAATATGCCACATCTCCAATTCGTTCAAAAATTTTGAACGGACCAATAAATCTAGGGCTCAACTTCCCTTTAATTCGAAAGCGAACTACTCCATTACTCGGAGAAACGTTCACAAACACCATCTCCCCAACCTCAAAATCAACCTTGTGCCTCTTACTATCGGCCCAATGCTTTTGTCGATGTTGTGTTATTCTCATACGATCCCGAATAAAATGAATCTTCTCATCCGTCTATTGCACGATCGGAGGTCTCAATTCACTAACCGGCTTGTTGTCCCAACACCACGGAGACCTACACTTCCTCCCATAGAGTGCTTCATAAGGTGACATGCCGATACTTCTATGAAAACTATTATTGTAGGAGAATTCAACTAAGTGCAAAGAATCTTCTCATGAACCGCCAAACTCCAAAATACACGGTCTCAACATATCCTTTACAGTTTGAATAGTATGCTCGCTTTGCCCGTCGATTTGTGGGTGAAACGACGTGCTAAACTTCAAAGTAGTGCCTAAACTCTCCATCAAACTAACCCAATATCTAGAAGTAAACCGAGTGTTGCGATCCGACACAAAACTCTTCGGAACCCTATGCAACCTCACAACTTCCTTTAGGGAGCGAACCGCTAAAGATTCGGTTGATTGACCGACTCGGAACGAAATGAAACAAGCCGATTTCATCAACCGGTCAACAATAACCCAAATCGAATCATTCTTCTTCAAAGACTTCGAAAATCATGTCACAAAGTCCAAAGTAATATCGTCCCATTTCTATTCCGGGATCGGAAGTGGTTGCAATTCTCCACCCGGCACTTGCCTAGACGCCTTAACTTGTTGGCAAACTAGACAACGAGCTACAAAATCACTAACATCTCGCTTCATGTTGTGCCACCAAAAATTTAATATTTTGGAAAATTATAAATATTAATTTATAATTTTAAATATGAATTTAATAAGTTTACAAAAATGGTATCGTTTATGAAATTGGCTATCGGAATTATATCCGAAAAATGTAATTATTTTGATAAATATGAATAAAAGTGTGTGATATCATAAAAATGATATGTTTAATTATTTAACATGACATTGTATTTTATATTAAGATAATGATATTTAAGTGATAGATTAATTATCTCATATCTTTTATTTTATATGGATTTAAATTATAACATGAAATGTTTTCTTTTCGTTTTAGTTCTTTTGTTAATGGTTGGTATATATTAACCTAAGTCTAAACCCTCACATACAACTCACCCTCAACCATGCTCACAATCCTCCACCTCCTCCTTCACAATTTTACACCCCCTACTTCCACCTTGACACCACCTCTCAAACCTCCACCTCATACTTTCTTTACACAACACAACATATAGGAAATTCTTAGTCTCCTCAAACTGAAATCTTTTCAAATTCCAATACTAAATTTCTATGTGTTCCTAATATCAAAAAAAAAGTGTAACGACCCTAATTTTTCTTATACAACTTTTTACAAAAAAAAAATTCAAAAATACATCAAGGGGTATTTATTGCCGGAGCACAAGATAAGTAATTAATTAGCAATTTAATTATAAGAAGGAGCTTGTGGCTCATTGGTAATACCTTGCACTGCTGAACCAAGCCACCTGAGTTCAAATCATATACCCCACATTATTTTTAATATTGTTTTATTTTGAAATTTTTAGAAGTTCAAGAGTCAACACGTTCTAATTCCCAAAATCCCCACTACACCCACAAATGTTAAAGTGCCAGTGAGAAGGTGGACCGACGTCGAGGAGTTCGGCGGCCGGACTCGGCCGTCGGGCCGGCGCCGCCGACCGGACCGCCGAGTCCCCCAAATGAAAGTTGAGTCGTTTCACATTCTCATACCCCCTGCACACTCCATTTAATTAGATCGGTTCTAGAGAAGTCATAAAGCCCTATTTACTCCATTTTATTACAATTTATCACATTTTATTACATTTTTTATTATTTAACTCTTCATCTATCCTAACCCTAGCCTAATCCTATAAATACCACCCCTACACTCTACCCCCTTACCCCAAAACTCTGAGCCAACTCTCAAGAAATCTCTAAAAACTCTAGTGTGCAATCGAAGTGAGCGAAAGGCGAAGCTCCGGCGGATTTTTCCGGCGACAACCGTAGGAACTCCCGACGACGAAACGATGCATCGGCGACTCCTCCCGATCCATCTTCCTCTCGTCTTTGATTGAAACCTGTAAGTCCCCATTTCTATCTTTCTTTTCTTTCTAAAAAAATACGGAATTACAAAACCAGACGGAATCAGAACAAATCTGATTTCCGATTCGGTTTCATTATAAAACTTCACTTTTCTTTAATACAATTATACTTAAACCCTTTCATATTGACTATTAAACACTAATCAACCAAATTGATCAAGTTTCATATCATAAAAATAATTGCTATTTCATTTTACCGTATTTTTCATTTAAATACCGCATAGTTTCAATTCTACATTTAACATCACAAAACTTGCTATACATTTAAGTAGATCACGAGGTAATGACCTACCTCCTTACACACTCATATGCAATATAGCACAATACCCTTGGGAATATAGAATACGGGAAAACGACATAATTACAAATAAATACCATTTACTTAATAAAACCGTTTTCTAAAGGATTTAGTATTTATACAAATCTTTGCAAAGCGCCGCTACAACCCATTTGGGGAACCTGTTCGGGATGGTGCGGATTATCGCACATCCTCGGGCTTAGTAGTGCGAGATGCAGACCTCCGCAAGAAGCATTCAGTCTCGAAAGATTTAAAAATACGACATCTTAAGAAAACGAGATTTCTAGAATATTATATATATACTAAAATTATTTTCATATAAATATATGTATATGTAACATAAAAATATCTATTTTGAATTATTATAAATATTCCATTTTTTTCTAAAAATGTCACAA
This sequence comes from Agapanthus africanus, assembly GCA_030015575.1. Lineage (NCBI taxonomy): Eukaryota > Viridiplantae > Streptophyta > Magnoliopsida > Asparagales > Amaryllidaceae > Agapanthus > Agapanthus africanus. Next base: position 106,466,508 of record CM057345.1, on the reverse strand, counting down.
GAATCATTTTACACTAAAATACCATGAATTCCATACAAATCAATATTACAAATAAATACCTTTATTTATGAAATTAGGATATTTTCACTAGAAATGTCACAATGTAAAATCTACATTCATTACAACTCTAAAGACGAATAATAAATACTTGGGGTGTATTTTGAAAAGTATATAAAAGTATTTTTACATAAAACACCCTCAAGTTCTATAAATTACCCTAAAGACCCTAGTAAATAGAGGTTTAAGTGGGACCAATCTCTTGAGCCTCAGGGAGCCGAAGAAGTGGGTGCTTGCCTATTTAAGGTAGACAACTTAACAACGGTGTTATCAACACGGTAATCGTCTTTGAAAAAGACACAAATCCTGTCGTCCATGTGCAGTGGTTACCGATAACATCAAAACAATCAGGACTTCAATTTACTTTTCTAATTGTCTGACTCAGAGTGAGTCTCATTATAATCTGACTTGAATATGATTCAAGTACAATCTACAATATAACAATTCAATATGATTCCATGAATTCATATATTCAATCTATTTAATCTATATTGACTGTACCGAACCATGGATATACTTCCATTTACATGATTCTCTAGTTACATCCATGATTCTCCAGTTACATCCATTTACTGATATCATGGTTTCGGCAAGTCATCCAATTATATAATCTATATTACAAGACAATACAAGTTGCAATACAACACAATAAAGACATCGCGGGATTTAAGGGGTAGATTGGTACGGAAGGTGTTAGAAGTGGTACGAGACTGCAAGATTTAAGACACCTAACCTGAAAACATTTGTTGTTTTTCCGGGTTGTATAATGGAGCCTTGTATATACATTTGCCTCTAGTCTCTAGCATATAGAGACTCCTCTCGTATACACTGGCATTCTTCTATACCAAGCTACAAACAACAACGTTAACATAATATTATAACAATATAATACAACTTTAAAAGTTACATTCTCCTTCTGTCTATTCTATTTCTCCCTTATCCTTGGGACTTACCGAGCGATCTGTTCGCTGACGACATTCTCTTTCTTTCTTCTTTGAATGTCGTTAGGTGATCTGGACACGTCAGAGATCGAGCCCACGAGTGAAGACTTGGACCAATTCAGAGAAAACCCCGAGCTCTAGTTCATTGTACACTTTCCATTTCAGTACTTTTCATTTCTGCCATTGTTTAGGCATTGCTTTATTTCAGTTGTATTTACTTTCCATGTATTGTACAGAAAGAATGTGAATAAATAAAGTTGCTGTTTATTATATCCTGCCTCTTGTGCTTTACTTTTATATTGCTTAGATACGCTTAGAGTATTTACTTCACAGTAAATACGTAGCGGCCTCGTTCCGTCCCCTACGCCGTATACCGGGATGCGGGGTATGACAAAAAGCAATGAATTCCTTCATCAATTTTGTTCATACCATCAACCTAGAGCCTCTACATCCCTTGATACTTCCACAAGCACTTATTGAGCCGATGATCCATTATGCATCATCCTAATAGGTATATCTCACTTTCTTTTCAAATTAAATTCTGTTTGATATCTGTTTTTATGTGCAGTATAGGAAAATTGTTAGTTTTGTAATATTTAACCTACTTAAACTGAATCTGGAGCTATTAGGTAATACCACTAAAAAAACTAATAAGACAGTAGTATTCTGAGACCACTAGGAGACTTCACTTAAAACCCGAGCCCCAAACTCCACACTTGACCCGGCGACATTCACTAATTTTCCGGCGCCGCCGGCCCTCCTAAGCTATTTGGTGTTGGTTTTTCTTCTGTATCATTGTTTGGGTATTTTATGATTTATAGTATTATTTGATTTGTTTTAATATTCATACAGAGAAATCTAGGAATGTTTAGTTTGGGTTTTATTAAAGTTTCATATATTCCGATACGGGTTTTCGTATTTCTATACTGCAACTGAAACGTTGATGTTCGTACATTAATTTCAGGGGCGTCTGTTCGTTTTTGGGGTAAGTGAGCAGTAGGTTCTAACCTACGGGTGCCTAGCTCGTTGTATTTATTTTCGATGTGATTCAATTACGATTATAGGTACGATCGCGAAGGTTTTCGAGACAGAGTTGACGGACATAGAAATCATGGATTCGACGAGCTCGACAAGTTGGTGAGTAGATTTACATCTACGGGGGAAGTCGGGTGGATGGCGTATAGCACCCCCGCAACCTTATAAATAGGATAGTATGATATATAGTTAGTTTTTAGTGTTTATTTAAGAGAATGATATTGGAGTTAAGTTGCATCTAGTATGATACTCATTTGCATGTAGTTTTATCATGGTTTAGTGAATTTGAAAGAAGAATTATGCCGTACTTGTGATGACGAGATTAGTAGGCCGAATAACGGCAACGTTTTCTTTAGACGCGTAAAGTAATATTTTATTTCGTGTTAGAACGTAATACTTGAGTGAGTTATACTCTTTTAAAAACTAACGATTCGTTTCCCTTTTTATTGATAAGTGACAAGGGTGCGATGCCAATTTCCAAAACAAATATCTATTTTCAAACTAAGGCAGCTCCTTATTTCAAAACCAACGTTTCGTTTCATTTTCAAAGATAATGATATAGCTCATGGAAAGTAGTTACAATTAATAGTATGCTTAGATTTACTTTACATGCTCGCGATATATTCCTCGATGTTATATGCTTCCTATATACGGACATAATAATAGAACACTGCACAACTACCAATTGGTACTATGCTGCACCAGCACGTACACACATATTACACTATACCTCATTGGTATTGCCATGTCACTGTAGGACCGTTATGCTATGTAATGCGTATGTAGATGTTGATATGAGTATACTATTCACTTTTAGAACATTTGCACAAATACTAATGATTGTCATGCTGCATGAGCACAGACGCGTATGCTACACTACACATCATTAGTATTGCCATGACACAGTAGAATTGATATATTTGTGCCTGTATAATTTATTTACGTAATCTTCTTTTATTACCTGTTGCGTATAGCGAATAACAGTCCCAGGGGTATTCGTATTTAATTCTTATGAGTTTTCTGGATATTCTACTTTTGATGATATATGTCAGTGGTATGAGACGCTGTTATATATGTATATATATAATATATCATCAGAATGATCTATTCAAGTATTCTTATTCTTTTCCTGATATTTCTGGATATGATGAGTTGACTTCCACCATGAGCTTGATGTTTTCTGATGGTTTTATTCCGAACCGAATGAGGGAGATATACAGTTACGGACTTGCTACTTATCCGGACTGAGTGGGGGAGTATACAGTCGGATACATGGTGGACCCGGTCGAGACTGAGGAGCAGGATAGCCGCAGTAGAGACGGGAAGCTTAACGAGGATACTCGATACCGGAGTTAGAGATGAGCACGGCAGATATCCAGGGGATACTGACCGGGGTTCGATTGGGCACGGCGGATATCCAGGGGATACCGACCGGGGCCAGGGATATCGGGTGGCGATCATCTGTTGAGATGGTGTCGACAATATCTGCATTTGCGTGTCGGAGATGGACACGTGAGATTTGAGGATTTGCGTGTCGGTGATGGACACGATTTCGGGTGTCGATGCTGGACATCCAGATGTTGATATGTTGCTATCATATGAGGTATGCGGTTAGGTTTTGAGTTATTGTAGCCGACCAAGACTGATCCGGGGGACAGTACCTGCATATCTTTTTACGAGTATGTCACGCCCCGCTTTCCAGTATACGGGCAGAGGACGCGACGTTGCCACAACGTATTTACTCTGAAGTAAACACACTGAGCGTATCTAAGCAATATAAAAGAAATATATACAAGAGACAAATGTAATGAGCAGCAACTTTATTTATTAACATTCATTTTACAATACATCTGAAAAGTAAATACATGGAATAAAAAGTAATGCCTAAACGGTAGCATAACAGAAATGGAAAGTACTGAAATGAATGTACAAGTATCTAGAGCTCCGGGTCGAAGGCTAGCTGATCCAAGTTCTCGTTGGTGGGCTCGATCTCCTGAAGGTCCAAATCACCTGACAACATTCCAAAGAAGAAAGAGAGAGAATGTCGTCAGCGAACAATCGCTCGGTAAGTCCCAAAGATAAGGGAGAAGCGGTATATATATATAGAGAGAGAGAGGGAGTGCGTAACTTTTAAAGTTATATTATATCGTTATAATGTTGTATTTAGTGTTAACGCTGTTGTTTGTAACTTGGTACAGAAGAGGCCAGTGTATACGAGAGGAGTCTCAGTAGACCAAAGACTAAGATGGATGGAAAGTACAAGGAACCGTTCAGCCACGGTACAACGGCAATGGAATACAGGTTAGGTGTCTTAATGGTTGCAGTCTCGTGCCACTTCTAACACCTTCCATACCAACCTAGCCCTTAAACCCCGCGATGTCTTGTTTGTATTGTATTGTAAATTGTATTGTGTTGTATTTTGAATTGTATAGATGGATGACTTGCCGAAACCATAATATCTGTAAATGGATGTAAATGGAGAATCATGTAGATGGATGTATATCCATGGTTCGGTTCGGTCAAGTTGTATATATTGATAGATTGAACAGATTGAATATATGGATTCATATTGAATTGTTAAATATACTTGAATCTCATTCAGGTCAGATTGATTATTTCGAGACTCGGTCTGAGTCAGACAATTAGAAAAGAAATTGAATCCTGAATTAGGTTTTGGTGTTATCGGTAACCGCTGCACATGGACAGCAGGATTTGTGTCTTTTTCAAAGACGATTGCCGTGTTGATAACACTGTTTGTTAAGTTGTCTATCTTAAATAGGCAAGTACCCATATCACCGGCTCCCTGAGGCTCAAGAGACCGGTCCCGCTTAAACCTATATTTACTAGGGTCCTTATTGTAATTTATAAAACTTGAGGGGGTTTTATGTAAAAATAATTTTGTATAATTTTCAAAATACACCTCAAGTATTTAATTATCATCTTTAGAGTTTTCATAGATGTAGATTTTATATATGTGATATTTCTAATAAGTAAAATCTAATTTCATAATATATGGTATTTAATTGTAAAGTATTGAACTTGTATGGAATTGCATGGTATTTTAATGTTAAGTGATTCTTTTGATTTAGAAAAGTTGGAATATTTATATTATATCAAAAATTAGATATTTTGATGATACATACATACATACATACATACATACATATATATATATATATATATAAATAATTTAATTTATTATTTTTCTAGAAATCTCATTTTCTTAAGATATTTGTATTTTTAAATCTTTCGAGACCGTATGCTTCTTGCGGAAGTCTGCATCTCGCACTACTAAGCCCGAGGATGTGCGATAATCCGCACTATTCCGAATGGGTTCCCTTAAATGGGTTGTGGCGGCGCTTTACAAAGATTTGTTTAAAATACGTATCTTGTAGAAAAAGGTTTTTTAAGTTTGAGATAGTTTTGTATAAAACCGTATTTTCCTAAATCTATGTTTTCCAATATCATCGTACTATATTACATATGAGTGTTGTGAAGAGATAGGTCATTACCTCATGAACTATCTAAAAGTATAGCAAGGGCAATGATGTTTTTATGTCGAAACTAAACTATATGGTATTTTTCTGTAAAAGTGCTATAAAAATTGAAATATAAATTCTTTTGATATGGAACTTGTTCAATATATTTTGTTAATGATTAATAGTCGTGTTGTGAGAGTTTGGTGTTTTGGTTTTTAAGAAAAATGGAACTTTTAAAGAAAAACTGAATCGGAAGTCGGATTAACTCCGCTTCTGTCGGGTTTTAAAATTACGAGTTTTCATAATAGAAAAGAGAAGATGGAGGAGGGACTTATGAGATTTTAGATTAGAGAAGAGTAAGAGAGAGTGGTATTAGGTGTCGGTGCGTCGTTTTGTCGCCGGTAACTCCTGGGGTCGTCGTCGGAAATTCGTCGGAACTTCGCCCTTCGCTAACTCCACTTGTACACTATTGAACTAAGAATTTTCTTGAGAGTTTTTCTATAGAATTCATAGTGAGGAGGTGGAAAAGAGTGTGGGTATTTATAGGAAAATTTTAGGATTAGGGTTAAATAAAAAATGCATTAAAAATATGCATTAAAAAGATTTTAATTAGGTTTTAATTGGCTCAGTTAATGTGCAGGGAAAATGAATAGAACAGGGGTTATGGGGAGGAAAAAAGGCGCCAAAGGAATGAAGAAAATCCCGGATCGGAGCTGAGTTGGCCGGCGGCGCCGGCCGAGTCAGCCGTGCCGCCGGCCCGATCCGGCCGAGTCAAGTCGTACCTCGCCGCCATATGTACTTTGTCATTTAGTCTACCTCCTGGGCTCGTTTGTTTTTAGTGTGACTTTTGGTTTTTACGAGTTATGCATGTGTAGGCTCTTGGGCTTCTAAAAATTTTAAAGAAAACTAATTAAAAAATTAATGTGGCTAATGGGATTTGAACTCTGGTGCTTCGGTTCAGCAGTGCAAGGTCTTACCAATAAGCTACAAACTCTTTCTTGTTGTTAAAAAGAAAAACAAATACTTATAGTACTCACAGAAAATGTAAATACCCCAAGTATATATTAACTTTAAATCAATTTTATGTACACAAGAATTGGAGTTGTTACAGTCTACCCTCCTTACAAAAATTTCGTCCTCGAAATTTACAATTTATTTTAAAGACTAGTTTACAAATAGGTGAGGATATCTTGCACGCATCTCATCTTCCCTTTCCTATGTCGATTCTCCTGGAGTGTCTTTTCTCCACATCATTCGAACCAAGTTGACTTTCTTGTTCCAAAGTGACATCACTTTTCTGTCCAGGATCTCTACAGGTTGTTGCTCACAAGATAAGTCGGGCTGTACAGTGAGCTCGGAAAGATCGAGAATATAGTTAGGGTCACTCACATACCTTATGAGTTGGGATATGTGGAATATATTATGCACGCCTTCCAATGAAGGTGTGAGTGCCAAGCGGTATGCCACTTCACCGACTTGCTCAAGTATGTCGAACGGTCCAATATATCTCGGACTTAGCTTACCCCGTCTTCCAAATCGAATCACTCCACGATTCGGAGATATCTTCTGAAATACATGATCTCCCGGCTGGAACTCCAAAAGACGGCGCTTTGCATCAGCCCAGTGCTTATGTCGATCTTGGGCTATGCGCATCTTTTCTTTAATAGTGCGTACCACATCTACGGTTGCTACTATCATTTCAGGTCTAAAAAGTTACCTATCTCCGATGTCGTCTCAACATAATGGCGATCGACACTTCTTTCCATAAAGCGCTGCAAAGGGTGCCATTCCTATGCTTGCTTGGTACCTGTTGTTGTATGAAAACTCCACAAGATGTAGGTGATATTCCCAAGATCATCCGAAGTCCAACATACACGCTCTGAGCATATCTTCCAAGATATGAATAGTTCGCTCAGACTGACCATCTGTTTGTAGATGATAAGCTGTGCTAAAGTTTAGACTTGTTCCCAAGCTCGCTTGCAGACTCTGCCAAAATTGCGATCGGAACCTGGTGTCACGATCAGAGACAATGCATACCGGTACTCTATCAAGTCTCACAATTTCCTGAATGAGTTCATTGGTATCAGAGATAGTACATTATGAAGAGTTAAATCTTAAGTAGATTATTACTTCCATGTTCTTCTTTGCTAATGTCTTAGTTGATTGGCCAACCCGAAATGGGATGAAGTGAGCCGACTTTGTGAGTCGATCCACAATAACCCATACCGCATCGTTACCCTTTGTGCTGCGAGGGAGTGCAGTCACAAAACCCATCGTGATGTGTTGCCACTTCCATTCTGGGATAGATAACGGTTGAAGTAATCCAGCAGTCCTGTGATGTTCAGGCTTTACTTGCTGACACACAAAACATTTAGCAACGCTTCTGGCTACTTCACGCTCCATTCCATACCACCAGTAATTTTGACGTAGATCTTTGTACATCTTTGTACCTCCAGGGTGTACTGAATAGGGAGAGTTGTGAGCTTCTTTCATTAACTCTTCCCGAACAGAACCTTTTGGTATACACAATCTGCTGCTGTATCTCAAAGATCCGTCTTCATGGATGATGAAGTCTGTTCTGAATCCATTCTCTACTTGTTCTCTGATCTTTTGCAACTTAGCATCACTTGCTTGAGTTGTTTTGATCTGATTGACAATTGTAGATTGAACTTGTAAATTCATCAAACTTGAAGCGTTACCTAGCATGACTACTTCAATCTCCATCTAATGCAAGTCTTGTTGAAACTTCCACTAAGCGGTGAGATCCATTGCTAATGGTTGGCGACTAAGGGCATCAGGTACCACATTCATCTTTCCCGGGTGATATTGCAGGTTGATGCCAAAGTCCGCCATGAGTTCTAACCATCGTCTCTGCCGCATGTTAAGCTCCTTCTGAGTAAACACATATTTCAGACTCTTGTGGTCTGTGTATATGTTTACTCGTTCACCAAGAAGATAATGGCGCCAAATCTTAAGAGCAAAGATAACAGCTGCCAATTCCAAATCATGCATCGGATAATTGCGCTCATGAATCTTCAGTTGTCTTGAAGCATAAGCTACAACTCTTCCGTGCTGATATAGAACACATCCCAATCCCTTACCGGATGCATCACAGTATACTTCGAAACCTCCGGTTTGATCCGGTATCATGAGAATAGGCGCAGATGTCAACCTTGACTTGAGTTCTATGAAAGTTTATTCGCATGCTTCTGACCACACGAATTCTTCCTCTTTACATGTGAGCTTGGTCAGGGGTGTTGCTATCTTCGAAAGCCTTCAATGAACCTTCTGTAATATCCAGCTAAACCCAAGAAACTTCAAATGTCCTTCACTGGTTTTGGTGTCGGCCATTCGCTTACTGCTGAAACTTTCGCTGGATCCACAGAGATTCCTTCACCCGATACAATATGTCCAACAAAACCAACATGATCTAGCCAAAACTCGCACTTGCTGTACTTGGCGTAGAGTTGATGTTATCGTAGAGTTTCCAGGACAATTCGTAGGTGCTCGGCATGTTCTTTCCAACTCTTTGAATACACCAGGATGTCGTCGATAAAGATGACAACAAACTTGTCTAAGTACTCCCAGAAAACTTGATTCATCAGGTTCATGAATATTGTTGGTGCGTTGGTCACTCCAAATAGCATCACAAGAAATTTGTAATGTCCATAACGAGTTCTGAATGTCGTTTTGTGGATATCAAATTCCTTGACCATCACCTGATGATAACTTGAACGAAGATCTAACTTGGAGAAAACACAAGATCCACTTAGCTGATCGAATAAATCATCGATGCGCAGGAGTGGATACTTGTTCTTTATTGTTACTTCGTTCAAGGCTCTATAATCAATGCACATTCGATATGAACCTTCCTTCTTCTTCCCAAGTAGTACAGGTGATCCCTAACTTGAAGTGCTGGGACGAATCCATCTTTTCGCCAATAATTCGTCCAACTGAGTTCGGACTTCCTTCAAACCTTCCGGACTTAATCAATAAGGTTCTTTGATCACCGATTGTGCTCCTGGTACTAAATCAATGTAGAATTCAAGAGCTCGATCGGGAAGCAAACCTGATATATCGTCAGGAAACACATCGTCGAACTCTCGAACCGCTTCTGGTTTTGATCCTTCCTCCGCTGAATTGCTGCAATCATTGCCTTCTTTGGATTCGCCTTGTAAGTACTTGGCTCCAGGTACGGTCTCCACTTTTGAAATAGAAAACCGGATAGTCTGGAATCTCGAATACTACCCTCCTTTAACGACAATCAATGGTAGTATAAAATGTTCCGAGCCAATCCATACCTAGAACCACATCAAAGTTCGGTATGTCCAGCACCTTGAAGTCGGCATAGAATTCTCTGGTGCAGACGACTTCTGGACACAAGTTGTATCCCATTGTTGCCTTTAGAACGTCGTTCCCTGAACTGACATTCCAACTGGATACAAGCAGTGTGACTGGAATCGCATGAGTTCGGACGAACCGTTGTGACATAAAGCAGTGAGATGCTCCAGTATCGAATAGTGCTAGTACAGGAAGTGAGGCTACTAAGATTATACCTAAGGTATAGAGAAAAATATGTAGATGAGTGTTAAGACTGAAAGAAAAGCTTGAGAAGAAAGGGTTACCAGTGATGACTTGGCCAGTGGCTTCAGCTTCTTCCACGGTCATCGTGAAAGCCTGTCGCCTTGGTACATTCCTCCTGGCCGGAGGAGCATTCCTCGGAACGTTCCGTTAAGCTTGATGGAACTGGCGAGGAGGAGGTGCAGTCGATGGCCCTCTAGGTGGTGGAGCAGGGAGAGCTAGTCTTGGAGCAAGTGCCTGAAGAGCTGGTCTCTGCTGATAAGTGATTGTTGTCCTGAGTGCAGCATTTGGGTTGTGTCTTATGGGACAAGACCTAATATCATGAGTAGCTGAGCCGCAGACTAAGTAAATACGGTCGGCTCGCCGGCAGTCTTTCGTCATATGTTCAGCACTCTTGCAGTAGGTACAAAAGGCTGGACTGGGCCTGTTGTTCGGTACTCCCGGTCTCCTTGGCACAAATGGTGGCCTTGACGAGCCTCCTCCTGCCATCTGGTTGGTAGGGTGCTTAACTCCAGCAGATTGAGATTTTCCCTTCATCTTTACCACTACCTCATAACGATGGGCAGCTTTCAAAGCCGATTCGTGGGTCGGAAAATCTCTTGTGGCTAGTGCAGCCTGGATCTCCGGATCTAACCCTTGTTGAAATTGACGGGCTTTGATCTCATCCGTCGGTATCAGGTGTGTCGCAAATCTGTTAAAATATTGTGTTAACTGTGTAGTATTTGATATGTTGAAAAATCAAATTATCGAGACATATCTTACCGACTGAGCATGGTGAACTCAGCGTCATATTCATCTATTGACTTGGTCCACATTGAATCTTGTTGCAGATGGATGAACTGTTGTTCCATGTCGAACCTGGCAGTCTCAGGGAAGTACTTTACGTCGAACATGTCGCAGAAAGTCATCCATTCGATCTGTTGGGCAAGAAGGCTTTCTTCCGCTTTCGACAAAACTCGTACATTGTCCGTGAGCTGCAGTTTCGCAACACGGACCCAAGCTATCTCTGGCACTTGTGCCGCTGCCAGATCATCTTCGATGCACTGAGCCCATTCCTCAACTTCCAGCGGGTTCTCTTTTCCTAAGAAGTTCTTGGGGTGCAGTGCCCGGAATTGCTTCACTCTGGGTGCTTCCGCTTCTGGACGGTTCAAGAGAATAGCAGTCTGCTGCTGCTGTCCTTCTAAGAGGCTATGGATCGCCTCAAGCAGTACCGTCTGCTCATTGATTGGAGCAGCGACGGCAAGTGTGAGTGGTAGTGGTGGGGGGTGTTGTTGACATTTGTGCTGGTGTTGTTCGGGGAATTCATAACCTTGAATGAAAAAAATAGAGCTAGGATAGATTCAAAGTATATGAAAAGTTAAGATTCAAGAAGTATGAATTGTAAAGAATGTTTTCAGTTGTTGGTTCTTGTGTTATACTACTTAGGTTGTCCATGCAGAACGGAACTGTATGATAGGGTTCCATATAGCTCTGACCTGCATGGGCCACCAACAAAACCTGTCACGCCCCGCTTCCCAGTATACGGGCAGAGGACGCGACGAGGCCGCTACGTATTTACTCTGAAGTAAACACGTTGAGTGTATCTAAGCAATATAAAAGAAATATACACAAGAGACAAATGTAATAAGCGGCAACTTTATTTATTAACATTCATTTTACAATACATCTGAAAAGTAAATACATGGAATGAAAAGCAATGCCTAAACAGTGGCATAACAGAAATGGAAAGTACTAAAATGAAATGTACAAGTATCTAGAGCTCCGGGTCGAAGGCTAGCTGATCCAAGTTCTCGCTGGTGGGCTCGATCTCCTGAAGGTCCGAATCACCTGACAACATTCCAAAGAAGAAAGAAAGGGAATGTCGTCAGCGAACAATCGCTCGGTAAGTCCTAAAAATAAGGGAGAAGTAGAATAGAGAGAGAGTGTGTGTGTAACTTTTAAAGTTATATTATATCGTTATAATGTTGTATTTAGTGTTAACGCTGTTGTTTGTAGTTTGGTACAGAAGAGGCCAGTGTATATGAGAGGAGTCTCAGTAGACCAGAGGCTAAGGTGGACGGAAAGTACAAGGAACTGTTCAGCCACGGTACAACGGTAATAGAATACAGGTTAGGTGTCTTAATGGTTGCAGTCTCGTGCCACTTCTAACACCTTCTGTACCAACCTGACCCTTAAACCCCGCGATGTCTTGTTTGTATTGTATTGTAAATTATATTGTCTTGTATTTTGAATTGTTTAGATGGATGACTTGCCGAAACTATGATATCAGTAAATGGATGTAACTGGAGAATCATATAAATGGATGTATATCCATGGTTCGGTTCAGTCAAGTTGTATATATTGATAGATTGAACAGATTGAATATATGGATTTATATTGAATTGTTATATATACTTGAATCTCATTCAAGTCAGATTGATTATTTCGAGACTCAGTCTGAATCAGACAATTAGAAAAGAAATTAAATCCTGAATTAGGTTTTAGTGTTATCGGTAACCGCTGCACATGCAAGGCAGGATTTGTGTATTTTTCAAAAACGATTACCGTATTGATAACACCGTTTGTTAAGTTGTATACCTTAAATAGGCAAGCACCCGTATCTCCGGCTCCCTGAAGCTCAAGAGACCGGTCCCGCTTAAACCAATATTTACAAGGGTCCTTATTGTAATTTATAAAACTTGAGGGGGTTTTATGTAAAAATAATTTTGTATAATTTTCAAAAAATACCTCAAATATTTAATTATCGTCTTTAGAGTTTTCATAGATGTAGATTTTATATATGTGATATTTCTAGTAAGTAAAACCTAATTTTATAATATATGGTATTTAATTGTAAAGTATTGAACTTATATGGAATTGCATGGTATTTTAATATAAAGTGATTCTTTTGATTTAGAAATGTTGGAATGTTTATATTATATCAAAAATTAGATATTTTAATGATACATACATACATACATATATATATATATATATATATATATATATATATATATATATATATATATATATATATTAAAATAATTTAATTTATTATTTTTCTAGAAATCTCATTTTCTTAAGATATTTGTATTTTTAAATCTTTCGAGACTGTATGCTCCTTACGGAGGTCTGCATCACGCACTACTAAGCCTAAGGATGTGCGATAATCCGCATCATCCCGAACGGGTTCCACAAAATGGGTTGTAGCGGCACTTTGCAAAGATTTGTTTAAAATACGTATCTTGTAGAAAAAGGTTTTTATAAGTTTGAAGTAGTTTTGTGTAAACTGTATTATCCCAAATCTATGTTTCCCAATATCATCGTTCTATGTTACATATGAGTGTTGTGAAGAGGTAGGTCGTTACATCGTGAACTATCTAAAGGTATAGCAAGGGTAATGATGTTTTTATGTCGAAGCTAAATTATATGGTATTTTTCTATAAAAGTGCTATAAAAATTGAAATATAAATTCTTTTGATATGGAACATGTTCAATATATTTTGTTAATGATTAATAGTCATGTTGTGAGAGTTTGGTGTTGTTGTTTTTAAGAAAAATGGAACTTTTAAAGAAAAACCGAATCGGAAGTCGGATTAACTCCGCTTCCGTCGGGTTTTAGAATTACGTGTTTTCAGAATAGAAAAGAAAAGAGGGAGGAGGGACTTATGGGATTTTAGATTAGAGAAGAGGAAGAGGGAGTGGTAGGAGGTGCCGGTGCGTCATTTCATCTCCGGAAACTCATAAGTTAGTCATCGGAAATTCGTCGGAGCTTCGCCCTTCGCTAACTCCACTTGTACACTATTGAACTTAGAATTTTCTTGAGAGTTTTTGTATAGAATTCAGAGTGAGGAGGTGGAAAAGAGTGTGGTTATTTATAGGAGAATTTAAGGGTTAGGGTTAAATAAAAAATGCATTAAAATATGCATTAAAAAGATTTTAATTAGGTTTTAATTGGCTCCGTTAATGTGTAGGGAAAATGAATAGAACAGGGGTTATGGGGTGGCAAAAAGATGCCAAAGGAATGAAGAAAATCGCGGATCGGAGCTGAGTCGGCCAGCGGAGCCGGCCAAGTCAGCCGCGCCGCCGGCCCGATCCGGCCGAGTTGGGCCGTACCTCGCCGCCATGTGTACTTTGTCATTTGGTCTACCTCCTGAGCTCGTTTTTTTTTAGTTTGACTTTTGGGTTTTACGAGTTATGCACGTGTAGGCTCTTGGGCTTCTAAAAATTTAAAAGGAAACTAATTAAAAAATTAATGTAGCTAATGGGATTTGAACTCTGGTGCTTTGGTTCAGCAGTGCAAGGTCTTACTAATGAGCTACAAGCTCCTTCTTGCTGTTAAAAATCAAAACAAATATTTATAATACTCACAGGAAATGTAAATACCCCAAATATATACTAACTTTAAATCAATTTTATGTACACAAGAATTGAAGTTGTCACAAAGTATTTGCATATAAAATGGAATTCAAAAATGAGCTATAGCCTCATTATTTGGACATGTCTAATATGACACTGGGATCTTTAAATTGTAAACCTTTTAACATTCTTCACCAAAACTGTAGGACGTATATCTTAAATAAGATACATATTATATTTTATAGTACCACGTCTGGTTTTATGCCGTGACATATGTATTCCGCGGCTATTTTAAAGATGAGGTTGTACATATATATTTTTGGCTACTTATGGGCTTATACCTAGATACAGGTCATTTGCATTGATTCATTCTATTTTGGGTTTTATATGATGGATAGAGTTACATTTATGATACATATGCATATCATATATTATATTAGAGCGGGATATGATAGTATTATACTTATGACCTAGGTATCGTTGTGCATTTCGATTTCTACCTTGTGATGCACTTTTATTTACTGAGTTGGCAACTCACACCGTTGTGCCACAGTTTCTTGCAGATTTTACCGATTGCATTATCAGCGGCTTAGGGCATACATTCCTTTCGGTGATTGCTTTGGTAGGTGATTTACTGTTGTATTGTACTTACACTTGTATATTCATATCTTCTTGTATCTGGTAAAACTCCATCGACTTAGAACTGGTATATTATGGACTTAGAAACGAGACTTAGAATTGTGTGTTTGTGGGCATCGTACTCATTGGAGTCGACCATTTTATATGGTTGATTTTGTTTCGTTTTTCTTTTCTTCGCCATTGTGCGTCGTATAGTGTTTGCTTGGTTGCTCCGCCTTTTGGGCGTGGAAGATAGCTCCCGTTGGGAAGCTATTTTTATTGTTATATTTGTATCGGGTTTTATTCAAAATTTACAAAGGAGGTGCTGTTGAATTTTAAAACGCCATAGATGTTTTTCAAACATACTTAGTTAGACTTAAATGTTTATTTTAAACCGATTTCATCTGATGACTATTTTAAACCTTACCTCCAATATTTCCAATAAGGGTTTAGATTCCGGATTTCGGCTTACTTGGACCGCGTCGACGTCTTTAGATGTCACGTGATTTAAGTGCCGGTCACGTGCCACATTCGGGTCATGACAAATTTGGTATCAGAGCGTTTGGTTTAACCTTTGTTCGAGTCTAGGTTTGGCTATAAGGAGTCTAGGCAAACACTTTTGTTACCTAGGCTTTACCTTATAGGACTTAGACTTGACTTTGGGGGTCTTATACCCAAACTTTCGTTATATAGGATGACCTTGGTTTATGGAGTAGATACTAAGTAGAGTAACGTACTGTACATATGTTCCGCGGCATATTTACGATATGATACTCCTCCTAAGTTACCTTAGGATTTTATCTTGAGATCTTTTCTTCTATTCCTTCCGTTAAATTCATCATCGATACATGATTGTTCCGGTCGCCATGTCTACGTGAGCCAAGAGGACTGCGATTAGAGACACAGTCAGGGCAGACTTGTCTGGGACGAGGACTGACCAGGATGACATTCCGGTGACATAGGGACATGTTGTTTATCCATACATGATCGGTTTCTAATGTTGAAGCGAGTTTCTTCGAGATCCGTAGCAGAGGGTCGAGTCATTGCTGGAGATCAGCCAGACTTGAGGCATGATGTTTTCCCTTTCCGAAGATCATGATGTTGCGTACTGTTCAGACAGTGGTACCAATCGTTGCTGAGATTGTCGAGGTGTTGCTTCCAGAATTCTTAAAGTTAAAAGTTGTCGATGTTTACAAGTATAAATGGAACAGAGGATTCATAGTCGTTCAGACGGGGGATGACTAGGATAATTAATCCGTTATGGCGCTCCGATACGAGATCGGTGAAATTGATTAGCTTCTTTCGATGGGTCTTGCTCAGACCTGATGCAAGTCGCTCGAGAAAGAGATCTTGCAGTAAGTTTTCCTCCGACGAATTGGGATGAGTTTTCGAAGCTAAGCTTAGCCAGATTTTTCTACAGAGTATCAGAGGAACCGAATTCGTGTTTTTGGAAGTTTTGTAAAGCTTCGGGCTTGGTCTTTGTAACACCCGAGCCCAATAGTACTATTTCTTTTGCTAGTTGAGTGTTATTATTGCTCATCCCAATTATCCTGATTATTTGGTGCTTTTTGCAAAATTTTAACCGGTTAAGTCATTTTGGCACATAACAAATTTTAACTCCTAAAATGAAATTAAAAATATCCATGTTGGCCTACTAGTCGCCACTAGTCGCGTGGTAGCGTCCTGTTTGTCGAGATTTCTTCCCGTTCGGTTAAACGGGCAAGTTTGGACGGCTACGCGCGCGTACGAGTGTCCGACTTGGGGGCATGAATTTTAGTCATTAAACACCTCTTTTCAAAATTTGGAACTCGCTTAAAATCCTATAATTTGAATTTGGAACGTTTGGGTGCAACCCGGACGCGATTTGGAAATGTTTCATTTAGCGCCAAAATTGCCCGTTTGATTAAATATATTAAACTATACATAATTTTCACTGTTACCTAAATCACTCGTTAAATCCCTAAAATCTTTAATTCTAACTCACAAATTTTTTCCCTTGGCCAATCACGAGGGATTTAAATCCCTCGTGGGCCCCACCTTTTCCCACTCTCTCTCTATCTCTCCTCATCAAATCTCTCTCTCTCTCCAATCCTAACCTCTCTCTCTCTCTTCCTATATATAAAACCCCCCACTGTTCACCCTTCTTCCTCACACGAGGAAAACTTT
Organism: Agapanthus africanus; assembly: GCA_030015575.1. Lineage (NCBI taxonomy): Eukaryota > Viridiplantae > Streptophyta > Magnoliopsida > Asparagales > Amaryllidaceae > Agapanthus > Agapanthus africanus. The sequence goes on along the minus strand of CM057345.1, from coordinate 106,449,293 downwards.
CGCGTGAACCCCGAACCCTAACCTTAGCCTCCTCGTGACCTCGCCGCCGGCCCCACCGCGACCTCGCCGTCGCCGTCAACACCTCCTCAGCCTAGCCGCACCCTCCTACCTCCTTCCTCCGCCTCTTTCCGCGCCTGCACCCAACCCCGACGCCATCACCAGCCACAGACCTCGCCGCCGCCGCCGCCTCCCATTGCCGACGACACCCAAATCCTCCTCTCTTCCTCCTCGTCCCGACCTCGTCGTCGCCTTCCTCCTCCCCTCGCCGGACAACCAGAACCCGAGCCCGACACTAGCACCAACCCCGGGTCGCCGGAAAACGTGCCGTCGACCCTCGTCGACGTCACCCGCGCCACCTCCGACCACCTCCTTCTCCCCTCGATCACCAGAGCAGGCCAGCACCTCCTCTACTCTCAGCACCATCGTTTTCCAGCAACGTCCAGCCACCTCAAACCCTTGCCGCGCCACCGTTCCTCGCTGCCGGCGCCCCATCGCCGTCGAGCCGTCGTGGTTGCACCCTGGTGTCTCCCTGTAAGCATCTCTATCTTTCCATTAATGTTAAACCCCCCCTCTCGCTGGTCTTTGCTTATGTTTATCGTATGGTTGCTAACTCGTCGTCGTTTTGACTTTTGCCGAATTCCGGCCGTGCCGTCGTTTGGACCCGACACTCCAGCGAAGTATTCTGGTCCGTGTGGTCCCGCTGTTTGCTGTTGGGACTCGATCCGTAGTCCGTGCACCCATCTCGTGTTTTCTGCCGACATTGCATCCGTGCTTTCCGGTTTGCGAAACCGTCGAGGCAAGATTTCTTGCTACATGCTACGTTAAACTAATTAAATGTTTGACTCACAAACTTGCTATATTAACTAGTATTGCTACTTATCTCATTGGATGAAATATGATGTATATTATAATACTGCCACCTAAATCGTATTTTTCCACCTAACCTTAATAACAACTACCTGCTAATCATTTTACTATTTAGAGGTTAATAGTCGCACACTTATATCTTTATTGCCTGCTGTTATTAATATTGCGCTACATTGTGATTATTGCACCCCAAGGGTGCTTGAACCTGTTATAAGAGAATGCAAAGAATCACTGTGTTTACATGGAATAATATTGTTATTTGCTGTTCCTGCTGTTGTTCCTTATTCGTTACTATACCTGTCATCAGCATACATTTGATTGCATTACATATTGACCGATCTTGACACACCTGACACATGTACTGATACACCGGACATGACACCCTGTACATATCAACTCAACCTGTTGAAACGTGACCTGACCTGTTACCTGATTTCATGCCTAATGCCGACAAACCTGACCATTCCTGCTGTCTATCCAGACAGACTTACTTTACCTGATTTTTGTGTTGGCATTAGTCCTTGACTACTGAATACCTTACCTGACATATATAGCTTGGGGGTATGGGGAAATCAAAGGTGAAACCGACTTGTAACTCAACAGTTCGATACTTGTTCTGATCAGTCTTACGGGCTTGGCCAGCCCCGGAGTGTTGATGCTGACATCACTCGCCCATCCAGCTACCTATTACTGCTTAGCGGCACGTCTCGGATTCAGCCCCGAGGACCTTGACCGTGGTCCCGGGCACGCACGGGATACTATTGAGTTACATCGACGATTCATCAATTGATTTCAAAGATTATAGAGTAGAAACCTGATAGGACAGTTTAGTCACCAATGCACACTACCCTGCTCTGTTATTTCTTAGTACTGTTTTATTCATGTTCATACCTGCATTGCTTATTACCATGTTTATATTATACTATTTGGTTGACATGACGCGCTGACGTCTGGGTTTTGCATGGCCCAGATTCCTTACCACTATCGACGACCGAGCAGGAGTACTTCAACCAGCAGGCTAAACTGTGAGTTCCTTAGGGTTTAGTTTATTTATTTCATTTCATTTCCAGATGTGAGCCCGCATTATGGGATGTACTGTTTATTTATTGTATTGGATCATTTGCTTCCGCACTTATTGTTTATTGATTCTTGTTATTATGGATTTGGACATGTATTAAATTAGTTTATTATTTTGTTCTTGATATCTCCACAACCGTAATGTGACTGTGGATGGATAATTCCTATCCACAGGTAGCATGGTTGGCTATGTCACGTGCCCAATCTTGCGTACTCTGGGAAGCGGGGCGTGACAGTCTTAACCAAGACTTAAAATTCGCGTAGCTATCGCGATATGCTCCTTAATTGATTGATATTGAAGAGTAACGGAACAGGAGATTGGTGCGAAGTTTCAGTAGGCAGTTGTCCTTCACCGTCGATATTGAAGATTTGATGCATATGCAAAGGTGCGTACGACTACCCTTTCAGAGGAAAATCTTGAGGAAATGGCAGTTATTACGAAAAAGAAAGTGGATTCAGTAATGAGTTCTAGTTCCGGGCAGGATGAATAAATGAGATCAGCTGGAGACTTGAAGGGTTCTTTCCAGAAATTAATAATAAGTAAAAGTGGAACCAGGATCAGTTGTTGGCACACACGCAGAGATTAGAGATCGCCGTCATCAACATGTTGTGTTGCGAGAGACTGGACTACTGGTCAAGGAGATATGGTGAGAGGTATCAGCAGTAGGACTGATTGTGTCGTTGCTCCTCATCGAACGATTTTATGAAGAAGCCATGATGTTAGAGATCCGTAAAAAGAACCAGAATTCAGATACAGAGAACGTTAGACCGTGGCAGAAGTCAAGTGGAAATCCTTGCTATGACAGATCCGGGTGTATAGACACCTTTCAACATTGAAGAAAATATACTTCGATATCATTTGATTTCGATTGGTTTTTTTTATTATGATCCAAATATTTCAATTTCAACATTGAAGAAACGACAACTCAACGTCCATTATTTTGATTTATGTATTTTGAGAATTTGAGGGCACACAAACGTTTTGTGCACACCAGGTGTACTTGTTAAGATTTTCGTGCATGATGATTGCACATTGATTGGTGTTTTGTGTACATCGGGTGCACTTATTTGAGATTTTCGTGCGGGTGACTGTACTCAATTGGAGTGTTGGGCACACCAGGTTCCCTAGAATGATATTTTGTGAATATCAGTTGCACATGATTAAGAGATTTTATACACACACACACACACACACTAGGTATACTTGGTATAATTTTGTGCATACCAGTTGCACATTTTGATGTTTTGTGCACCCCGATGCAATTGAAATTTGTTTTGTGTACCCCTATGCACTTGAGATTGTTTTATGCACTCCGATGCACTGGATATTGATCTTATGCATTCTAGGTGCACTCGGTAATTGCTCCCTGCACATTTGATACAGTGGATATTGTTTTTGTGCACACTTGTTGCGCTTGACGCTATTTTTGTTTTCATGCACACCGTGATGTGTGGTTTGAGATTTGCATGCAAACCCGTTAGGGTTGACTTTGTTTCCGTGCTTTGCACTTGATAACAATATCTTATTGATTTGATTTAGTTATATTTTCATTTGGTCCTGTGCTAAGGATATTGCAAACGAATATGGCCTTGATCACGTATTTTCCATACACAACGGTTTTCGTATTGGTATTTTGCATCATAGCTGGAGTAATTCTTATAGCAACCGCTAGAGTTACAGTTATATGAATTTATATCTTTTTGATGTTTCACGCACACTGTTGCGTTATGTTACGTTTTAGCTCGTATGGGACTTTGGAGTCCTGTTATATTGAGCGGATTATATGTTTTAAAATTTGGACTCCGGAAAAATGTTTTGAAATGAGTTGATTGGATTGAGAAAAATATTTTAAGAAGGGGGTTTTATTTAAATTCAGGGACCGAATTTCTTTAAGAGGGAGAGATTGTAATATTTTGGAAAATTATAAATATTAATTTTAAATTTTAAATGTGAATTTAATAAGTTTACAAAAATGGTATCGTTTATGAAATTGGGTATCGGAATTATATCCGAAAAATATAATTATTTTGATAAATATGAATAAAAGTGTGTGATATCATAAAAATGATATTTTTAATTATTTAACATGATATTGTATTTTACATTAAGATAATGATATTTAAGTGATAAATTAATTATCTCATATCTTTTATTTTATATGGATTTAAATTGTAACATGAAAGGTTTTCTTTTTATTTTAGTTCTTTTGTTAATGGTTGGTATATATTAACCTAAATCTAAACCCTCACATACAACTCACCCTCAACCATGCTCACAATCCTCCACCTCCTCCTTCACAATTTTACACCTCCTACTTCCACCATGACACCTCCACCTCTCAAACCTTCACCCCATACTCTCTCTACACAACACAGCACATAGGAAATTCTTAGCCTCCTCAAAATGAACTCTTTTCAAACTCCAACACGAAATTTCTATGTGTTTCTAATATCAAAAGAAAAAGTAATGAATTCCTTCATCAATATTGTTCATACCATCAACCTAGAGCCTCTACAACTCTTGATGCTTACTTAAGCACTTCTTAAGCTGATGATCCTTTATGCATCATCCAAATAGGTATATCTTACTTTCTTTTCAAATTAAATTCTATTTGATATGTGTTTTTTTGTGCAGTATAGGAAAATTGTTAGTTTTATGATATTTAGCCTACTTAAATTGAATCTGGAGCTATTAGGTAATACCACTAGAAAAAACTAATAAAACAGTAGTATTCTGAGATCACTAGGAGACTTCACTTAAAGCCTGAGCCCCAAACTCCACACTTAACCCGGCGACATTCACTAATTTTCCGGCGCCGTTGGCCCCCTAGGCTATTTGGTGTTGGTTTTTCTTCTGTATCTTTGTTAGGGTATTTTATGATCTATAGTATTGTTTGATTTGTTTAAATATTCATATAGAGAAATCTGGGAATGTTTAGTTTGGGTTTTATTAAAGTTTCCGATATTCCGATACGGGTTTTCGTATTTCTGTACTGCAACTGAAACGTTGAAGTTCGTACGTTAATTTTAGGGGCGTCTGTTCGATTTTGGGGTAAGTGAGCTGTAGGTTCTAATCTACGGGTGCTTAGTTCGTTGTATTGATTTTCGATATGATATTTATATCGATGTGATTTAATTATGATTATAGCTACGATCGCAAAGGTTTTCAAGACGGAGTTGACGGACATAGCAATCATGGATTCGACGAGCTCGACAAGATGGTGAGTAGATTTACATCTACGGGAGAAGTCGGGTGGATGGCGTATAGCACCCCCGCAACCTTATAAATAGGATAGTATGATATATAATTAGTTTTTAGTGTTTATTTAAGAGAATGATATTGGAGTTAAGTTTCATCTAGTATGATACTCATTTGCATGTAGTTTTATTCATGGTTTAGTGAATTTGAAAGAAGGATTATGCCGTACTTGTGACGAAAAAATTAGTAGGCCGAATAACGGCCACGTTTTCTTTAGACGCGTAAAGTAATATTTTATTTCGTGTTAGAACGTAATACTTGAGTGAGCTATACTCTTTTAAAAACTAACGATTCGTTTCCCATTTTATTGATAAGTGACAAGGGTGCGATGCCAATTTCCAAAACAAATATCCATTTTCAAACTAAGGCAGCTCCTTATTTCAAAACCAACGTTTCGTTTCATTTTCAAAGATAATGATATAGCTCATGGAAAGTAGTTACAATTAATAGTACGCTTAGATTTACTTTACATGATCGCAATATATTCATCGATGTTATATGCTTCCTATATACGGACATAATGATAGAACACTGCACAACTACCAATGAGTACTATGCTACACCAGCACGTACACACATGTTACACAACACCTTATTGGTATTGCCATGTCGCTGTAGGACCGTTATGCTATGTAATGCGTATGTAGATATTGATATGAGTATGCTATTATACTTTTAGAACATTTGCACAAATACTAATGATTGCCATGCTGCACGAGCACAAACGCGTATGCTACACTGCACATCATTAGTATTACCATGATACAGTAGAATTGATATATTTGTGCATGTATGATTTATTTACGTAATCTTCCTTTATTACCTGTTGCGTATTGCGAATACCAGTACCAGGGGTATTCGTATTTGATTCTTATGAGTTTTCTAGATATTTTACTTTTGATGATATATGTCAGTGGTATGGGACGCTGTTATATATGTATATATAATATATCATCAGAATGATCTATGCAAGTATTCTTATTCTTTTCCTGATATTTCTGGATATAATGAGTTGACGTCCACCATGAGCTTGATGTTTTCTGATAGTTTTATTTCGAACCGAGTTGGGGAGATATACGGTCACGAACTTGCTACTTATCCGGACTGAGTGGGGGAGTATACAGTCGGATACATGGTGGACTCGGTCGAGACCGAGGGGCAGGATAGCCGCAGTAGAGGCGGGGAGCCTAGCGAGGATACTCGATACCGGAGTTAGAGATGAGCACAGCAGATATCCATGGGATACTGACTGGGGTTCGATTGGGCACGGCGGATATCCAGGGGATACTGACCGGGGCCAAGGATATCGGGTGGCGATCATCTGTTGAGATGGTGCCGACGATATCTGCATTTGCTTGTCGGTGATAGACACGAGAGATTTGAGGATTTGCATGTCGGTGATGGACACAAGAGATTTCTGATTTCTGGTGTCGATACTGAACATCCAGATGTTGATATGTTGCTATCATATGAGGTATGCGGTTAGGTTATAAGTTATTGTAGCCGACCAGGACTAATCCGGGGGACAGTACCTGCATATCTTTTTACGAGTATTTGCATATAAAATGGAATTCAAAAACGAGCTATAGCCTCATTATTTGGACATGTCTGATATGACACTGGGATCTTTAAATTGTAAATCTCTTAACATTCTTCACCAAAACAGCAGGGCGTATATCTTAAATAAGATACATATTATATTTTATACTACCACGTCTGCTTTTATGCCGTGACATATGTAATTCGCGGCTACTTTAAAGAAGAGGTTGTACATATATATTTTCGGCTACTTATGGGCTTATACCTAGATACAGGTCATTTGCATTGATACATTCTATTTTGGGTTTATATGATGGATAGAGTTACATTTATGATACATATGCATATCATATATTATATTAGTGCGGGATATGATAGTATTATACTTATGACCTAGGTATCGCTGTGCATTTCGATTTCTACCTTGTGATGTACTTTTATTCACTGAGTTGGCAACTCACCCCCATTGTGCCACAGTTTCTTACAGGTTTTACCGCTTGGATTATCGGCGGCTTGGGGCATACATTTCTTTCGGTGATTGCTTTGGTAGGTGGGTTACTGTTGTATCGTACTCACACTTGTATATTCATATCTTATTATATCTAATAAAACTCCATCGACTTAGAACTGGTATATTATGGATTTAGAAATGAGACTTAGAATTGTGTGTTTGTGGGCGTTGTACTCATTGGAGTCGACCTTTTTGTATTGTTGATTTTGTTTCGCTTTTCTTTTCTTCGCCATTGTGCATCGTATAGTGTTTGCTTGGTTGCTCCGCCGTTTGGGCGTGGAAGCTAGCTCTCGTTGGGATGTTATTTTTACTATTATGTTTGTATCGGGTTTTATTCAAAATTTAGAAATGAGGTCCTGTTGAATTTTAAAACGCCATAGATATTTTTCAAACATACTTAGTTAGACTTAAATGTTTATTTTAAACCGATCCCATCTGATGACTATTTTAAACCTCACCTCCAATATTTCCAATAAGGGTTTAGATTCCGGATTTCGGCTTACTTGGACCTCGTTGACATTTTTAGATGTCACGTGATTTAAGTGTCGGTCACGTGCCATATTCTGATCGTGACAAAGTTGGTATCAGAGCATTTGGTTTAACCTTTGTTCGAGTCTAGGTTTGGCTATAAGGAGTCTAGGCATACACTTTTGTTACCTAGGTTTTATCTTATAGGACTTAGACTTGACTTTAGGGGTCTTATACCCAAATTTTCATTATATAGGATGACCTTGGTTGATAGAGTAGATACTAAGTAGAGTAACGTTCTGTACATATGTTCTGCGGCATATTTACGATATAATACTCCGCCTAGGTTACCTTAGGATTTTATCTTAAGATCTTTTCTTCTATTCCTTCCGTTAATCTTTCCTCATCGATACATGTTGATTGTTCCGGTCGCCATGTCTACGTGAGCCGAGAGGACTGCGATTAGAGACATGGTTAGGGCAGACTTGTCTGGGACGAGAACTGACCAGGGTGACATTCCGGTGACATAGGGACATGTTGTTTATCCATACATGATCGGTTTCTAATGTTGAAGCGAGTTTTTTCGGGATCCGTACCAGAGGGTCGAGTCATTGCTGGAGATCAGCCAGACTTGAAGCATGATGTTTTCCCTTTCCGAAGATCGTGATGTTGCATAATGTTTAGACAGTGGTACCAATCGTTGCTGAGATTGTCGAGGTGTTGCTTCCAGAATTCTTGAAGTTAAAAGTTGTTGATGTTTATAAGTATAAATGGAACAGAGGATTCATAGTCGTTCAGACGTGGGATGACTAGGATAATTAATCCGTTATGGCGCTCCGATACAAGATCGGTGAAATTGATTAGCGTCTTCTGATGGGTCTTGCTCAGACCTGATGTAAGTCGCTCGAGAAAGAGATCGTGCAGTAAGTTTTCCTCCGACGAATTGGGACGAGTTTTCGAAGCTGAGCTTGGCCAGATTTTTCTACAGAGTATCAGAGGTGCCGAATTCGTGTTTTTAGAAGTTTTGTAAAGCTTCGGGCTTGGTCTTAACCAAGTATGATTTGCAATTCGCGTAACTATCATGATATGCTACTTAATTGATTGATATTGAAGAGTAATGGAACATGAGACTGATGCGAAGTTTCAGTGGGCAGTTGTCCTTCACCGTCGATATTGAAGATTTGATGCATTTGTAGAGGCGCGTATGACTACCCTTTCAGAGGAAAATCTTGAGGAAATGGCAGTTATTACGAAAAAGAAAGTGGATTCAGTAATGAGTTCTAGTTTCGGGCAGGATGAATATATGAGATCAGCAGGAGATTTGAAGGATTCTTTCCAGAAATTAATAATAAGTAAGAGTGGAAGCAGGATCAGTTGTTGGCACACACGCAGAGATTAGAGATCACCGTCATCAACATGTTATGTTGTGAGAGACTGGACTACTGGTCAAGGAGATGTGGTGAGAGGTATCAGCAGTAGGACTGATTATGTCATTGCTCCTTACCGAACGATTGTATAAAGAGGCCATGACGTTAGAGATCCGCAAGAAGAACCAGAATTCAGATACAGAAAACATTAGAGCATGGCAGAAGGCAAGTAGAAATCCTTGCTATATCAGTTCTGGGTGTATAGACACCTTTCGACATTGAAGAAGATATACTTCCATGTCATTTGATTTCGATTGGCGTTTTTTTAATATGATCCAAATATTTCGTTTTCAACATTGAAGAAAGGACAACTCAACGTCTGTTATTTTGATTTATATATTTTGAGGATTTGAGGGTCACACAAACGTTTTGTGCAAACTAGGTGCACTTGTTGATATTTTCGTATATGATGATTGCACTTTGATTGATATTTTGTGCACACCGGGTGCAATTGTTTAAGATTTTCGTGTGGGGTGACTGCACTCAATTGGAGTGTTGGACACACCAGGTTCCCTAGAATGATATTTTGTGAATATCAGTTGCACATGATTAAGAGATTTTATATATATATATATATATATATATATATATATATATATATACTCTAAGTATACTTGGTATAATTTTGTGCACACCAGTTGCACATTTTGATGTTTTGTGCATCCCGATGCACTTGAGATTTGTTTTGTGCACCCCGATGCACTTGAGATTGTTTTGTGCACTCTGATGCACTGGATATTGATCTTATGTATTCTAGGTGCACTCGGTATTTGCTCCCTGCACATTTGATGCCGTGGATATTGTTTTTGTGCACACTTGTTGCGCTTGACGCTATTTTTGTTTTCATGCACACCGTGACGTGTGGTTTGAGATTTGCATGAAAACCCGTTAGGGTTGATTTTGTTTTCTTGCTTTGCACTTGATAACAATATCTTATTGATTTGATTTAGTTATATTTTTGCTTGGTCGTGTGCTAACGATATTGCACACGAATATGGCATTGATCATGTATTTGCCATACACAACGGTTTTCGTATTGGTATTCTGCATCATAACTGGAGTAATTCTGATAGCAATCGCTAGAGTTACAGTTATGTGAATTTATATCTTTTTGATGTTTCACGCATACTGTTGCGTTTTTAGCTCGTATGGGACTTTGGAGTCCTGTTATATTGAGCGGATTATATGTTTTGAAATTTGGACCCCGGAAAATTGTTTTGAAATGAGTTGATTGGATTGAGAAAAATGTTTTAAGAAGTGAGTTTAATTTAAATTCGGGGACGATCTCCCTCGGTTTTGTACCACCTCGAAGAATATTGTTCCAACCTAAGATATTTCGCTGCATAACTATCTACAGTGAGATTCCCTTGTTGCAAAGACATAAAGTGATTCACCATGTCGCGCTTTGCATCACTCGGAAAATACTTCGCCAAAAATCGAACCTTGAAATTGTTCCATGTTGCTTCACCATCAATGCGAGTCATCTCTAACTCCCACCATGTCTTTGCTAAGTCTCTTAATTGTACCCTTATCATGGCCACTATATTCTCAACCGGGACTAGAGCCGCGTCCAAAAACTTATTGGCTTCTGATAGCCAAGTATCTGCATCAATAGGTCCTTCCGTGCCGAAAAATTCCTTTTTTGAAAGGTGTCTAAACTCCTTGACACCACCCACAGCCGGAACATGAGGAGCGGGAGGAGCATTAGGAACTTGATCACCCATCATGGTTACAAAAGCTTGTTGCATGAAAGCATTTTGTTGTTGCTACTGCTGAAGCAAAGCACTAAAGATATCGCTTATGTCTACAACCGGAACATTCGCCATCGGAACTTGAGGTAGAATCGAAGGCGGAGGAGGTACATTAGGGAATATAGGAAGGACAAATGGAGGAACAATTAGAGGCGGTACAACTTCGGAAAGTAGAGGACTAATATGAACTTCGGCCGCATTAGCTTGAGAGGACTCGGCTTCGGCAATATTAGATTGATTGTGAGTAATCACCATCTAAAATAGGGACAAGGAAAGATGACAAATGATTCAAGGATGAATGATAGAGTAGTAAGATCGGAATCAAAATATACACCTAGTCGTAGACGTATCATGTATAATCAGTTGAAATCACAGTGCGGGACCTATGTGGGCCACCACTTGTAAGACCCCGCTACCTTAGGGGATGCAGATCCTATAGAATAACGGTTATGATCTTACAAAACAATACAATATTGAATGCGGGTCCTGCCGGGATTTACCTCAATTATACTTGAGTATGCATAAACAAGGTATAATATTCACAACTAAGAAGATGTAAATTTTACTAAACATAAGTTGATAGATTGTAAAGAGAAAAGATTTGGAAGCCCTGTGCCACACGGCACCACAAAAGACCATAATTAGCAAGTTTATAGTCGATACAAGTTGCAGATAAATATTACAAGTTGGTACGAGCCGTTTTGGCCAAAAAGAATATATATATATAACAAAAGGTGCAATAACCAGATCTAAGCCTATCAAAATTGAGAGTCATCCTCTCCATCCAAAGGCCCTACCATGTAGGCATCCTTGTACTCCAATCTTGCATCTAAATATAAAGTACTCAGGAGACAGCAAGTAGCTAGTAACATATGTTAATTGAATGCAAAATACAATATTGTAAATTTGATGCAATTAAATATTAATGAGGTGAATTAGGCATTTGGGATTGTAAGTTCTTTATCGCAAAAGACTGAGGGAGGATAATCAATCCGGGGAGAGACCCCACTTTTGCCAATACAATAACAATCAATATAATACATCTCCCTATGACTCTCCACCCCCGCAATGGGAGCTTAGCGGCCGTAGGAAGGCAACCCTCTTGGCGTTGTGATAAGGCGCCTTACTCTTCCCAACTCCTAATTCTGTTATCTATAATTACACACTCTTAGCGCCACTACTGCTCTTATAGGGGACGAACACATTGCCATAAGAGGAAGATGGATGTAAAGAGTTAGTGTAATCCTACCCACGTACTTACACGACGCATCATCGCCACTTAGTCACTACGGGGGAACGAACACATTGCCATATCATGGTGGATCCGGCGATGTTCGTGTACAACATATCTCAATGATTACTAGTTACTATCGCTTCCCATTACATGGGTTAGTATACGCCAGGGACGTCCTTATTGTTAACAATGTCTGTATGCAAGCTATCACACTACTCGAATGTTCGTATGCATCATTTTGATTTCCTTATTGTGAAATGCGATGCAATATTCATTTCCATGCTCAATCGATGTCAATAACCATGGTAATATTTCAATCTAACATCAAGTACCAATTTTAAATATCTAATATAGCATGTATATTAAAATTTAAGCAATTAAAACAACCTAACACTCAATACATAACTCTACTTGCTTCAATTCCAAAGAGGAGAAGACCAAGATGATGAAGAAGCACTTCCAAGCTATCTACCACTTGTTCTAGCCTCTTTCCATTCTAGCAAAGCTCCATCTTCATAGATTCAATTTGATGAGTTTTGAGGAAAGCGGTGAGTTTAGGAATTTTAAGGTTTTGTATAAAGATGGGATCTTTTTAAAGAAGGGAAGGAGTGGAGTATTTTCCTTCAAAGGATGGATTCCATTTGATGAGGATTTGAAGGAAAGAATTGAGCTTGAAAAGGGGATGAGAGATGTGTTTTGGGCAAGAAGATATTTAGGAGGAAAGAGAAAAATGTTTTGTTTAATAAGAGAGCTAACATAAGGAGGGGGTTATGTTAGGATATTTGTATTATAATATAGGTGAGGATGTAACAAGGTTAACCTATACCCTCTTGTTCAGTATGATTAATTACATTTTAATACTGCTCATTTCTTATCATTTTGTCAATAAGCAGTGTTATTTAATCTGTGTCTGCTCATTAGTACAGATTACATGTACACAGGCAAAAACACTAGAAAACATGCACAACATGCACAGAAACGACGGTTTTTAGCCGGAACTGCAAACGGGGCGGAAAAATGACCAAGTTCTAAAGAGTTTGCAACAAATGAAGTTGTGTACAAATATAAATCATTTTTGGTCCAACATGATCAAATGTGAACAAGTAATGGTTCATGCGGATCAAGTGGCAAGACACCATCATGAAGCACACAAGTAGGCATGCAAGTGGTTTGGAAAAGTGGGCATGTCTTGAAAAAAAGATGATTTGAAGTGTGAACGCATTTCCTACTTGACCCCTTCTATGTTCTTTAGCCTCATAATGCAATAGAATGTGCATTAAAAGAAGAAGTTAATAGAGAGATGATGTTGTTGCCAGATGACCACAGACCAAAGATGGGGCCCATTCTCCACAAAGTGGTCGTCAAAATATTCATAAAACGGTAATTTGCGGCCCAAGTTTATCCATTTGGCCTGGTGCACTTTATGTGAGTCTCTAGTTGTCTTATCAGTCCACTTTTATAGTTTGTTTTTTTATTTTGAGTTGCCAAAGTTGGCTTTTGGAGTGAGAAATTGTGTGTAATACTTGATAGCTTCTTCTTCTCTCTTTGAGCTCTTACTTGAGTGCTCTATTAAGGAGGTTGAAGTTGCTATTTATCTTGTAGCTTAAGCCCTCCACTTTGTGAATAAAGAATTGCACCCTTTTGTTTAATTTCTTGCTATTTTCTTTACTTGCTCATTCATGTTCTTCTCTTATGTTTTTCTTTTCCTTTTTGTGATGTTTGAGTAATTTCTTTGGTTGTGATGATGGTGAGGATGAAGATGAATGGGTTAGCATTCCTCCTTTTCTTGTGAATGTTTAAAGTGCTCAAATCTTGATTGTAACTTTAAGATTGTTAACTGAGTATTGGTTTGATATGGTATGTTGATTCCATGGTTACTTAGTAACCTCATCATAAACCATATTTTCTCCAAGTCTACATTTTACAATGTTAAAGTTAGAATCACACTAGTGTTAAGATTGTTAAGTGTCTAAATAGGGTATTTTGTTAACATGTTAATTGACACTCTTCTTCATTCATACCCTATACTATCACCCAATCACTTAGCTTTATTAATGCTAAACCAATTTGCTCTCATATGCTAATTTGTGTATTTATTGATGATGTATACTTACTAACCCTTGTGCTTAGTTTTGATACTTCATACTTGAACATACAAACAATAAGTGAGAACAATATGGATTCGTTTCATTTCTCGCGTTGAATTTCGGTATTTTGAAGGTTTATGCTTCGCCACCGCCTTGATAAGCCATACTTCATTTTGGATCTAACAAGAGGAGGGAACAACTCATGATCAAGAAAGCGTCGAAGAACTCGCCATGATTCAACCATCCGAACCGGAGCCACAGCCGCCTTTCTTTTTCTTATACTTCATTTTTCTTTTTGTGACAAAACCAATTCAAAACAAATTCTTTAATTTCTCTTTGAACTTGACATAAAAACCCTTAATCACCAATTCCCTGTGGATGGATCCGTTCTTGCCGGCTAAGCTACAACGAGCCGTGCACTTGCAGTTTATAAATTTTAAAACGAAACCGAGATTTCCTGCGTCGTATTTTCAAAAACCTTTTCTTTTCAAAACGCTTAGGCGCGTGTGCATGAAGTCCCAGCACCACCTCTCTCTCTAAAACATAAACCTCTTTTTAAAACCAAATACCAATATAACTCCCAATTCTTAGGAGAAGGGACTGACGTCTGCCTACAAAGAATAGACGTCAATCAAAAAATATACAACCCTAAATGAACTACAGACGTCTGTCTGAAAAGAATAGACGTCTTCCTGCAATCTGAACAGAAACATGTTAAAGTATCAGACGTCAGTCAGCATGGCTACCGATGTTTGTGCAGATGTCAGGTACTAACGTCAGATCGGTAATAACTGTGAATTAGGTTTCAAGATTCAACTCGAAAATTAGGTTTTGATCTAAATATTGAATGGATGGACACGATAATTATAAATATATATATACATGAATTTTACGAGCTCTTACATATACTATGAATATTATAATATTATGTTTATATATCTTTTTGCATGCTCTAGCAGTGTTAGGAGGAAGGGTCGTTCTCAGCCCGCCAGCTCGAGACCAGTCGAGCGAACCGGACCCTGGACGCTGATGTTCAATGAGCGGGGTGTGCCTGTTGGCGACAACACCGCCAAGTGGGGGGATTATATAAGCCACGAGGTCCGGACATACTATCGGTACCCGCTCCATATTAGGTGGGACTCATGCCAGACCGCTATTTAAATTTCAATCATCTATATATATATATATATATATAATTTTATGGTTTCAGACCCGGCGGCATTACAGGTTCATTGGCGTGTTAGTTATATGTATGCCCTAGAGACCATTAATGTACCTGGGATGTATATTGTAGTAGATGCTTGGACATATATAGGGAGGACTTTCTTGCTCGATATGATAGTATGCTATCTAGTTGCTCTTTGTCTTAACATGTTGACTTGTATACGTAATGCATTCTTGCTCTCACATGTTGATAAAGCCCTTAGGATGTGTACTTGACTACCAGGACTATGATGGAGATCATACTAGTAGGGCCAAGGATAGTCTAAAACTACACCCTATAATTGTTCATAGTCGTGGGAGTATCGAGATAAGGCATCGATACTCCAGAGTAGACTAGCGTATACGCTTCTCGACCCATATGATGGGCGATAGATGATCCAACATCCATTAGTGTTTGACATCAGAGAAGGTATACGGGTGCTCAGTGGAGACTGGGTACACTGGACGGACTCGCCGAGAACTCCTAGATGGTATTATACATATCATCGGATAGCAGTTACCTGGTGACACTGGTACAGGTTAGTCTGTAGACCTGAAATTGTCATAGAGTCTTATGTGATTCCCGCTGTGCTTTGATTTCCACCATACCACGGTCAAGAGATCATGCAAAAAGGTGGTTTTTTGGTACAGTCCCGAGTCATTGTTCCCCTCCGAACGGCGGCCAAGACAGGGACGTCTTGCCTGAAATTCGGGGCAGATGCTATTTAGTGCTATCCGTCCACCTCTCCGAAGATGCCAAGTTGATTTATGGCACCGTGTATCGGAGGTTTAGACGGATGTAGCCGATATAGCAGACTTCGTCAGATTCCCCCTCGCTTGAGGGGTTTTTGATTGTGGGGACGCTCTTCCCTGCAGGCGCAAGCCCCTGCAGTTAATTACGCTACCGCACCGCGGTAACAACTTTCTCCATCTCCAGAATTTCACTTCGTGTCGTGGGTGTTTGTTTTGTTTGTAGTTGCCCGTGGATTGTATACGGAGACTAATTTATGTCGTCGCCCTTGGACGTGGATTAGTCCAAATCCGTATTTTCTTAGATTTGGGTTTGGTGTTTTGGTTTAAGGATACGTTAGCCATATTTGGGGCTAAGATCGACTTAAACGTTTGTTAAGGATACGTTAGTCCAATTTGAGACTAAGATCAACTTAACAGGATCGTTTAGATCCAACAAAAGAGCATTTGGGGGCTCGATTGTTCCAGTTTAGGGACGTGGTGGTCCATTGCCAGTTTAGGGACATAGTGGTCCATTGTTCCCATTTTGAGGACGCATATCGGTTTAAGGACGCATTAGTCCATGAGTTTAAGGACCCCACAGTCCGTATTGTCGGTTTAAGGACGTATTAGTCTATGAGTTTAAGGATCCCACAGTCCGTATTGTTGGTTTAAGGACGCATTAGTCCGTGAGTTTAAGGACCCCACAGTTCGTATTACCAGTTTAGGGACATGGTGGTCCAACATTCCCATTTTGGGGACGAATGTTAGTTTAAGGACGCATAAGTCCGTGAGTTTAAGGACCCCACAGTCCGTATTACCAGTTTAGGGACATGGTGGTCCATTGTTCCCATTTTGAGGACGCATATCGGTTTAAGGACGCATTAGTCCATGAGTTTAAGGACCCCACAGTCCGTATTGTCGGTTTAAGGACGCATTAGTCCATGACTTTAAGGACCCCACAGTCCATATTGTTGGTTTAAGGACGCATTAGTCCGTGAGTTTAAGGACCCCACAGTCCGTATTGTTGGTTTAAGGACGCATTAGTCCGCGAGTTTAAGGACCCCACAGTCCGTATTACCAGTTTAGGGACATGGTGATCCAACATTCCCATTTTGGGGACGAATGTTGGTTTAAGAACGCATAAGTCCATGAGTTTAAGAACCCCACAGTCCGTATTACCAGTTTAGGGACATGGTGGTCCAACATTCCCATTTTGGGGACGAATGTTGGTTTAAGGACGCATTAGTCCATGAGTTTAAAGACCACACAGTCCGTATTGTTGGTTTAAGGACGCATTAGTCCATGAGTTTAAGGACCCCACAGTCTGTATTGTTGGTTTAAGGACGCATTAGACCATGAGTTTAAGGACCCCACAGTCCGTATTATGTGTGGTTGTCGGGACCCGTCACCTCTCTGACGACGTTGAAGGATTACAACGACAAATATCAGAGGAGTTCAGAGATGTACCCTTGAACCGGGTGTAAATTGATTTGGGAGAGCAGTTGTACTCCGTTCAATTTAATTTGAGGACTTACGGCCAGAATTGGGTTAAGTCCATTTGAAAATGTTTAACATTTTATTTGTGTTTGGCCTGTCAGGCCTTTATTTGGGCTCTGCCCTTTTTTAATAATGCACTGCATTATATTTAGCCTGCATGGCATTTTTATTTGGGCTATGCCCCTTTTTTTATTAATGCATGGCATTTTATTAGGCCTTTTTAATTGGGTTATGTCCCTTTCTTTAATAATGCAGAGCATTCAATGGTCTGACATCGCGCCACGTGGCCTGTCAGGCGCTCTGCGCCAATTGAGGAGCGCAAGACGCAAGTCCATGTGGAGGTGACACGTGTCGCACGCTGGTGAGCGCAAGTCTGTTAGCGCAGTGCGCTGCGCCAGTGCGCTGCTGACACGTGGCATGCTCTGGTGACTTGCGCCAAACCAAGAGAGCAGTGCTCTGTTTTTAGAAGCGCAGAGCGCGGATTGACACGTGGCGCTCCCTGGTGACTTGCGTCAATCCAAGAGGCGCAACAGTGCAGATTTCAAAACTGCAAGGCACTGTTTAATATTTTAATCAAATTTAGATCAAAGAAAACAAATTTTTCTTGTTTTCAAGAACCAGTGGTTCATCAAAAGGCAATGCCTTTATATAGATCAAAAGATCTAGTAAAGAAGTAAATTACTTCTTTTATTATTATTTTTTTTATTAAGGACTTTGATCTTGTTCTTAGATCATTGATCTTTTCAGAAGAAATTCTTCTCTTTTCAAAGGTTTACCTTTTTTTTTGGAGTTCTTCTCAAAGTTTTAGAGGAATTCTCTGGTTTCTCTATTCTGTGTCAATGTCTTTTAGACTTGGAGTCTAGGGGCCTTTATATAGTGCCAATTGATTTGTTACGTTGGTTACAGAGATCTTTCTCTGATTGATCTGGGGATTTTTCCCCACCGTCGGATCTTTGATCCAAGGGCTCGGTTTTACAAAAGATAATCTTATTGTTTTAATAAGATTTAAAAAGATCTTTCCAGAATTTTTCTGTTTAAATGCTGGCACAGCTTGCGCAAGCGCACTTGCGCTTGACACGTGTCGCGCGGCGCAGAGCGCAGCGCAACTGCGCTGACACGTGTCGCGCAGCACAGAGCGCAAGTCAGCTAAAGCGTTGCTTCCTTTATCAAAATTTAAATTTTAAAATAGAGCCTTGCTCTGATTGGAGGTGCGTTGTCTTGGGCGCAAAGCTCCTTGCGCTGGCGTGTCTGCTTTTGACACGTGGCGTGCTGCGCGCAGCGCAAGGAATCTAAAGCGTTGCTTCAATTATTTTAACATTTGATTTTCAAAGTAGAGCTTCGCTCTGATTAGAGGGAAGCAGAAGCGTTGCTTCATCTCCCGTCTTGGAAGTTGAACAGAGCTTTGCTCTGATTGGTGGAAACAAATGCCCCCCATCTTTGCCCTTACGTGGCCCCAAACGTGAGCGCAGCGGTGGCAAAATTCCAACCGTTGCGCCAACTTTTGGAAGTTGAAACGGCTCTCGTAATGCCTATAAATAGGACCTTTGGTCCCTTAGATGATTTTGCATCTCTTCATAAGAATTTTCATTCAGAGCCTTGCTCTTTTGTGTAAGCACTCTTAAGAGTTCAAACTCTAGAGAATTTTTAGGTAAAAATTAGATTAGATTAAATTAATTTTAAGAGCCTTGCTCTCAATAGATCCCTATCTAAAGAGAACCCATTTAGGGTTTCACTTAGCAGAGCTTTGCTCTATAGGTCTAAAGGGATCTAAAAAGAACTAAAGAGAACCCTATTATGGTTCCATTAATAGAGCTCTGCTCTCTTAAAAGGATTTTTCTTGCGATTTCTTAATTCATTAATGGAGCTTTGCTCCTTTCTTCATGGATATTGAAGATTTTAAGATGGAATTTTATTTTTGATGAATTATATCATCTTTTTATAGCAGAGCTCTCTATGTTCAAGGGGGCCTTCTTTAACATCCCTTCATAATTGACTTTGACAGGTGTTACTCCTGTCTGTAGAGCATTGCTCTCGAGAAGTTTAACTTCCTGTGCATGTCTTGAATAAGAAATTGCTTAATCAGTCTTTCTGATAATTTTGTTGATTCTCTTTTACAGGAGTAATGGACGCCCACATGTACAATCACGACGAGATTATTTCTTACGGGGACATTCGCCGACTCGGCCGTTCTCAGAATCGAGAGCTCACAAACGCCGAGTGTGCCGAAATTATGAGTCGCTTTGACGCGTATAACGGCCAACTGCTTCCCCGGCGTTCCCCTCTTCTAAAGCTTATCATGGGAGCAATCTGGGAAGCGCTTCCCTTGTTCTGTACTTATCGATCTTCTGCACCAAGCTTTTCAACAGTCTGCAATACTGGCTGCCTATCGGAGGGAGGAGGACATCAGTAGGGATCCCGACGCTCGTGCTCGTGAAAGGAAGCACACTAGGATGGTTCGCCAGGCTTGGAAAGTCTTGGACAAGGTCACTTTTGAGTTCCTCAATCCATGTCCTGGATTTGAGGTTTTGCCATTGCAATCATTTGGATAATGTCTTTGTTTATTGCCTTTATTGATGTAAAAACTTTCCAAGTATAAATGAAAAATCTTTTGCCTCCTTCTTTTTATTTCCTGCATTGTTACTGGCACATTCTTTATGTAAGCATAGCCTGTAAGCGATATAGAACATTCTGTCTTGAACACCTTGTGGAGTAGTGATGACTTAAGAAGCAGGTTCAGGTCTGCTACCTAAGGCTTTTCAACTTCATGAGCCGTGAGAGTCTCATAAAGATTTTTCTCCCTACGAGTCGAGAGGTCTCGTAGGTGTATTTTCTCCTTAGGAATCGTGAGGATTCCTAAGTGCGTTTTCTCTTATAAGTCGTAAGGATCTTATAAGAGAATTTTCCCTCTTACGAGTCGAGAGGACCCGTAAGCGGTTGTTTCCCTCCTTGTCGAGATTCGACTTTGGAGAGTGTGACCCGTGAATAGTATGCAAAATTCCATTTTGGACCGACTTGCAGGGTCCCAGTGCATAGGAAACAGGTTTTTTTTTTTTAATCCCTGCCGCCTAAGGCTTTTCCTCACGAGTCGAAACATATCGAGTAGTTTTCGTAAAGACACTAATCTCCTCACGAGTCGAGATGAATCGAGCATTTCTCGTAAGATTATCCTAACGTCACAGTTAACCTCTGCTCTTTACGACAAAGGTTCGTTAGGGTCTGTGGTACTTAGGGTTTTGTCCGCCGTACCGTCGCGTTGGCTGATGTATTCCTCGGTAGGCAATCTTGCTGTTCGAGTAGCCTCGCGATTGTCGTGTCTCTGATCCTTTCGGGGGCTGGACAAGACGTCTTTAAGCAATCCTCCTAGGCAGTTTGACCGTCAGAAGAGCAAGCGTTAGGAATTTTGCCATGTCGCTTTTTACTTGAGGTTATGCTCATTTTGGAGAGCCCCGATGAGTCATAACCACTCCGCGCTGGTGTGGGATGATCTCCGATAGTCTTTCAGGCTTTATATGACTTGCCGTTAAGACCCTGAAGCTAGGAATTTGGCCTTTGCTTCGTTTTCTTTGGTGTGTCCGAATCCTGTTGGAGGAAGGATGTTGTAGTGACATTTCGTCTGTTGTATCGAGACGATCGTCGAGGTGGTGACCACTCCGCGTTGGTGCGAGATGATCTCTGATTGTCTTTCAGGCTTTATATGACTTGCCTTTAAGACCCTGAAGCTAGGAATTTAGCCTTTGCTTCGTTTGCTGGCATTGCGTCTTCTATATCGAGACGAGTGTCGCGGTTGTCTCTAGGTTGTTGGTGAACCGTCGAGGTTTGGAACTAGGGATTTTGCCGTGGCTCCGTTGTTTGATTGTCGCTTCTGAATCCTGTTGGAGGAAGAACGCTGTTGTTGATATCTCGTCTGTTTTATTGAGACGATCGTCGAGGTGGTGACCATTCCGCGTTGGTGCAAGATGATCTCCGATTGTCTTTCAGGCTTTATATGACTTACCGTTAAGACCCTGAAGCTAGGAATTTGGCCTTCTCTTCGTTTGCTTTGTCACGTCCGAATACTGTTGGAGGAAGAACGCTGTGGTGGCATCTCGTCTTTTGTATTGAGACGGACGTCGAGGTGGTGACCATTCCGCGTTGGTGCGAGATGATCTCCGATTGTCTTTCAGGCTTTATATGACTTGCCGTTAAGACCCTGAAGCTAGGAATTTGTCCTTCGCTTCGTTTGCTTTGTCATGTCCGAATCCTGTTGGAGGAAGAACGCTGTGGTGGCATCTCGTCTGTTGTATTGAGACGGACGTCGAGGTGGTGACCATTCCGCGTTGGTGCGAGATGATCTCCGGTTGTCTTTCAGGCTTTATATGACTTGTCGTTAAGACATGGCTCCGTTTTCTGATGGATCATGGGGAGGGAAGATGGTTCCCTCTTTGTTTGTGCCCCTGGATTGTATACAGGGATTGCTGTGATATCGCCTGTAAGGCATAAATTTCATTATATATTTTTTATTTGTTTCCGCAATGCTCTATCATTTCATCTTTTATATCGCGAAGGTCGCGATTGCCCAATCATTTCGGCTATTTTTCGTGGTGCCCAATCATTTCGGCTATTTATTTTACTTTTACTCGCTGCCTTTTATTGCGAGTTGCCCAATCATTTTGGCTATTTTGCATGCATACATTTTTACTTGCTGCTTTTTATTGCAAGTTACCTCATCACTTCGGCTATTTCGTATGCATGTGTGGCTTGCTGTCTTTTCACCGCAAACTTGGGATTAGACACCGATTTCGGCATCAGCACCACTACAACTGGGATGTTGCCAGGAGCGAATCATCATTTTCCTCTGTCGATGTCGAACAAAGGTGGCTTAGTAAACAGGGTTAGGGTTCTGTCGACTAAGGCTTTTGACTTCATGAGCCGTAAGGGTCTCACAAAGGTGTTTCTCCCTACAAGTCGTGAGGATCTCGTAGGTGTGTTTTCTCCTTAGGAATCGTGAGGATTCCTAAGTGCATGTTCCTCTGTAAGTCGTAAGGATCTTACTAAAAGGTTTTCTCCTTACAAGTCGAGAGGACTTACAAGGGTTGTTCACCATGTGGACATATCCCTAGTCACGGATGGGACTTTGTTAGGGAAATGTTTATTCACGCATGTGAATTGTATACAAGGGTCAGTATTGAGCCACTTGTAGGGCAATATCGAAGGTTGTGGGGTTTGCTTAAGAACAGCTTCAAGTCTCTGTAACTTAAGACTTTCAAATCTTATGAGCCGTGAGGGTCCCATAAGAGAGTTCTCCTTACGAGTCGTGAGGATCTCGCAAGTGTAATTTCTTCTTAGGAATCGTGAGGATCCCTAAGTGTGTGGCTCCCTTGTGAGTCGTAAGGATCCCACGCGGGTGGTTTCTCCTTACAAGGTCGAGAGGACCCTGTAAGTGTCCTTTAACGAGGTTGCGCCCTTTCGGGTTTTCACAAACACTCGCCGGTGGCCCTGCTGTTTTTACTCACGGGGCCCTTTCGGGTTTTCATCCATGCCCATTTTGCTTATGGACATACCCTTTTTTTTGTCACGTCCGCCTGGGGATGCCGCGGGCTGGTAGTAGTTTAACGACGTTTCGGTCATTTGCAAGTTTTAAGACATTGCGGTCCACCGTCGCCGTATTTGAGGCGAATATCTAGTTTACTGACTTTTCGGTCTATGGGGCTTTCCCTATGAATGAGCATGATGCCCCCGGTATATCCATCTTTCTCGGAGCATGTGGTTGTGGCGGGCTCACTTTCCAGTTTTTGGACAACGCGAATTTGCCCTGTTGGTGTTGGTCTTCAACCCAGTTTTTGAAAACGTAGCAGTTTTCGATCGGATGGCCCAATACTTGGTGGTAAGGGCAATAATTAGGAGTGTTGACATCATTCAGTTGTAGCTGGTGTTTCGGCTCCGGTAGAGTGATAAGCCTGTTGCGCACTGCTACTTCGAACAACCTCCTTGTTTTATCCCGGGAAAATGAGTAAGGACGCCTCAACTTCTCATAGAGGGGTTGCCGCTTATTGTTTTGGCGAACAACCGGTCTAGGGCCACTCGATTGTTGTTGAGTGTTAGCGACGAAGGCCGTTTTTCCCTTTCCTTTATCCTTTTTGTTCGATCCGTTGCTTGCGGGTCCGAGATTTTTTCCGGGTATCGTGCAATTGCTCGGCTGAATGTTCTCACAACTCCTCAATTCTTTCGTTTTAGAGATGGATTCCTTGAAGAGAGGGCCGAGGGCTACTTTTTTGTTGGAGTCGCTCCCGAAGGTAAGAACTCGCGGTCCCTCGGGATCAACCCAATAAAAATTGCCAGCAATTCTTTTATGCTCATCTGTCGCATTCTTCCGCTGTCTACGAGCTTCACACTTTGTCTTGTTGAAGTGTTGCCTGTGAGCGACATACCCTTGCCACCAACACTTAAAGGAGTCGCAGTCTTCAGTGGGATGTGCGATCTTCTGATGATATAAGCAGTAATTATAATGCATCTCTACTCCACCGAGAGTGTTTTCTTCAGAGAGTGGTAGCTTCATTCCCATTGATATGGCTTTAGTAAACCTTTTCCTCGTCTTGAATTTGTTTTTATCCGCAGCGGATGTCTTTTGATTTGACGGGAGTGCCTCAACTCTTTCGTCTAGTCGCCGGCGCTTGGCCCTTTCAAATATGACAGTCTCGCATTCCCGATCAGCTTTACTTTTCAGACGAATCTCATTCAGGAAGGCATCGATCATCTCGTCTGACGGCCACAGAAGTTCTGGTTCAGGACCCGCCCCCGGTTTCTCAGTGCAAGAAGCCTCTTTATCATCTATCAATGAGTGAGAGATCACATGACAACTTGCTATGTAGTCCTCAGATTCATCTGATGAGTCTTCTCCATCGTTTTCGTCCTCGAGGACGTGGCTGAGGAACTCTTGGAGCGTGATTGGAATCCGCACCTTCTGGTTATACTCTTCCAGCGCGTCAATCTGTTTCTGTAAATCCGTGCGCTTGTCGCCAGGCTTCACGGGCTTCTTGGATTTCTTCTTGTTTTTCTTTGAAGATTTTGACGGCTGGGTGTGAGTGCTAAGGCCTTCACCATCGATCTTTGGAGTTGGGCGTGGCTACAGCATCCCTTCGACGATCTGGGGTTCTAGCGAGTTCTTCCACCCGATCGCTGGGCATATTTGGAGATCATTCAGCATCCTTTTGGTTTTGGCTGACAGAGCGACCTCCCATGGGGCTTCTTCTATGAAAGAACAAGTTGCTCCCGGTGTGTCCATCTTCTTTGGAGTGTGCGGTTGTGGTGGGTTTATTTTCCACTTCTCGGACAGCGCAAACTTGCCTTGTAGGTACTGATCTTCGATCCATCCTTTAAAGATGAAGCAATCCTCGATCGGGTGACTTACCGTTTGGTGGTAAGGGCAATAATTGGGATCGTTGACATTGCCTGGCTGCAATGGACGTTTTAGACTCGGCAGATTAATGAGTCTGTTGCGCACTGCCAGCTCGAACAGTCTCCTTGTTTTATCTTGAGGAAACGAGTAAGGACGTCCTAGCCTCTCCTCGAGGGAGAAGCGTGGACGCATATTGTTTTGACGGACAACCGTCTTCGGGTTGCTCGGCTGTTGTTGAGCATTGGCGGCGACGATCGCTTTTCCTTTCCCCTTCTCATTTCGAGAGTCCGGCTTTGGAGGGGACAGTCTATGGTCCATCTGAGCTAGTTTGTCAATCAGGGCCTAGAACGTGGTTGGTTTAAAGAACATCATGAACTGTGAAATAGTTGCATGAGGATCTAAGGTGCCCACGAACATGCCCACAGCTGGCGCTTCTTCAATGCGTTGTTCGCATTTTGACCACAAGTTCCGCCATCGGATTGCATATTGAACCCAAGTTTCGCCCGGCTTTACTCTTGCATTGATCAAAGCTGTTATTGGAGTACGCTCGCTGGCGCTTGCGAAACGCTGGGTAAACAATAACTCCATTTCAGCGAAAGTTTTGACGGAGTCGTTCGAAAGCTCGGAGTACCATTCAAACGTCGTCTCCGACAAGCTGCCGACGAATTGGCGAAGCAGGAGCTTATCGTCGCCGCCGGTGCTGCCACAAAGAGCCCGAAACTGGGCAACATGTTGGTGGGGATTGCATGTCCCCTTGTAGACATGGAACTTTGGGATCGTGTAGCCCGGCGGGTACTTTATCTGATCATACCAGCACGGATATGGTCGCCCCGTCTTGACAACTTGACCGGCTGCCTCAGTTGCCTGGTGAACTCATATCTGCTGAGCTATATATTCATCCAGAGCAGCTTTAGAAATTGTCTCCTCCTTGGCCGTTGAAAGAGCCGGCAGTGGATTCGACGTTTCTCCTCTGTCATCTTCAAGGACAATCGGAGGGTCTTTGGCTGGGGGATCCTGCTGGATCATCATACCCACCATGTCCTGGAACAGAAGGGCCATTCGTTTTATATTGGCTGCTTGTTCCGCAGCCTCTTTGTCCTTCTTTTCAAGTATCCTGCGAAGGAATTCAGCGTCGGTTTCTTGCTCCTGGCGTTGATCCGAGGATGCTTCTGGGCTTTCTTTTGGCCCAGTGAGTGCGGCCATCGCAGTCATCATTTCTTGGAGCTTCTGTTGCTGCTCCTGAGCTTTAGTCATCGATCGCGTAAGTGGTCTATAACCTGTGGATATGCGGCTATCCTCTTTCCCGGATGCCATATAGATGGTGCGTACCACAATGCGGCTATCCTCTTTCTCCGGCCTTCTTCTCTTGTGGGCTATCGAAGTTGAGGGGGCCGTTGCTTTGGGCACCCAGGTAGCCGTCGTCTTCCGTTGTTTAACATGGCGGTTGTCTTCCTGTCGGACTTTCGACTTCTTCTACTGATGACAGAAGTTCGGATCAATCACCGATTCTCGGACTCGTCGCCAAGTCTTGTAGACTCTGGAGGACAGCCGTTGAGGAGACTGCTCCGGCTTTTCTGGTTTTGCTTCCACGACGGTCTCTACCGGTGGAGGATATCTTTTGAGCACCGCAATTGGCGAATTTCTGCGTATCCTGTTCAGCAACTCAAAGCTATTCCCAGTTGGAACAGCAGCATTAACTTCCACCGTTGGAGCTGGCGGAGTTAGCCCAGAAGGGGAGTTGCCCCCAGCCTTCCTTATCCGGCGCCAGTGGCGACGTCGAGCGTGACGAGTTATTGGGACTGGTTCAGCGACGGCTTTGTCTTGCCCCCTGTGCAGGTGAGGGGCTGTTGCCGGTGTCAGCCTCTTAAAGACTGACGCCCGTTGAGAAGCTGTGTCCAACCGGTCAAACACAGATTTCTGAGCGGGAGCGCGAACGGGAGCAGTCAGTCTCGCAAAGACCGACCCTCTGGGAGGAGAAGCCACCTTGACGACCCCAGGAGCAGGGATGGCAATCTTTTTTGGGATGGCCACTTCAGGTATTATGGGCTTTTTGGTAGGCCCTTTGGAGCCCGAGTTCAGCCTAGTGAAGACCGAGGGATTAGAACTGGACGACCCGTTGAGAGGGGCCGTGGGAGTAGCAAGTCGATTGAAGACCGACTTCTTTGAAGCTTCCGGTACGGGTACAGGGATGGTAAAGCTCGCTGGCGGGAGCATGGTCCCGAAGAACAGACCAGTGGTAGCCTGAGTCACTTGTTCCACCGGCATAGCGAAGAGTGAGGCCGCTTGGGGCCCATAGGCTACACCTCCAGGTGAGGCGGAGCGTCGGTTGCACTTGCAGTTGGAGCAGTTCGAGCAATTGAACGCCATTGCTGTTTGATTTCTGTGCCAAGAAAGAGACCAAATCTTAGTAACTTGAAACCCGAGGGCAACCATTAACAAACCACGATTCGTTCGCAAATACGACACACGAAGTGTGGAGTGGAAAGAGGAAAAGGTCCCACCGGGCGTGCCAGAATCTGTTCCCCTCCGAACGGCGGCCAAGACAGGGACGTCTTGCCTGAAATTCGAGGCAGATGCTATTTAGTGCTATCCGTCCACCTCTCCGAAGATGCCAAGTTGATTTATGGCACAGTGTATCGGAGGTTTAGACGGATGCGGCCGATGTAGCAGACTTCGTCAGATTCCCCCTCGCTTGAGGGGTTTTTGATTGTGGGGACGCTCTTCCCTGCAGGCGCAAGCCCCTGCAGTTAATTACGCTACCGCATCGCGGTAACAACTTTCTCCTTCTCCAGAATTTCACTTCGTGTCGTGGGTGTATGTTTTGTTTATGGTTGCCCGTGGATTGTATACGGAGACTAATTTATGTCGTCGCCCGTAGGACGTGGATTAGTCCAAATCCGTATTTTCTTAGATTTGGGTTTGGTGTTTTGGTTTAAGGACACGTTAGCCATATTTGGGGCTAAGATCGACTTAAACGTTTGTTAAGGATACGTTAGTCCAATTTGAGACTAAGATCAACTTAACAGGATCGTTTAGATCCAACAAAAGAGCATTTGGGGGCTCGATTGTTCCAGTTTAGGGACGTGGTGGTCCATTGCCAGTTTAGGGACATAGTGGTCCATTGTTCCCATTTTGAGGACGCATATCGGTTTAAGGACGTATTAGTCCATGAGTTTAAGGACCCCACAGTCTGTATTGTTGGTTTAAGGACGTATTAGTCCGTGAGTTTAAGGACCCCACAGTCCGTATTGTTGGTTTAAGGACGCATTAGTCCGTGAGTTTTAGAACCCTACAGTCCGTATTACCAGTTTAGGGACATGGTGGTCCAACATTCCCATTTTGGGGACGAATGTTGGTTTAAGGACGCATAAGTCCATGAGTTTAAAGACCCCACAGTCCGTATTACTAGTTTAGGGACATGGTGGTCCATTGTTCCCATTTTGAGGACGCATATCGGTTTAAGGACACATTTGTCCATGAGTTTAAGGACCCCACAGTCCGTATTGTCGGTTTAAGGACGCATTAGTCCATGAGTTTAAGGACCCCACAGTCCGTATTGTCGGTTTAAGGACGCATTAGTTCATGAGTTTAAGGACCCCACAGTCCGTATTGTTGGTTTAAGGACGCATTAGTCCGTGAGTTTAAGGACCCTACAGTCCTATTGTTGATTTAAAGACGCATTAGTCCTTGAGTTTAAGGACCCCACAGTCTGTATTACCAGTTTAGGGACATAGTGGTCCAACATTCCCATTTTGGGGACGAATGTTGGTTTAAGGACGCATAAGTCCATGAGTTTAAGGACCCCACAGTCCGTATTACCAGTTTAGGGACATGGTGGTCCAACATTCCCATTTTGGGGACGAATGTTGGTTTAAGGATGCATTAGTCCATGA